>CAUYLG010006647.1:0-18290 GCA_963573385.1 Cacajao melanocephalus | reverse complement strand
GGGAGGGCAGATCACAAGGTCAGGAGATAGAGACCATCCTGGCTAACGTGGTGAAACCCCGTCTCTACTAAAAATACAAAAAATTAGCGGGGCATGGTGGCACATGCCTGTAGTCCCAGCTACTTGGGAGGCTGAGGCAGGAGAATCGCTTGAACCCAGGAGGCACAGGTTGCAGTGAGCCAAGATCATGGCACTGCACTCCAGCCTGGGTGATGAAGAAACTCTGTCCAGAACAGAGTCCAGGACATGCCAGGGCATGTGATCCCAGGCACTTCCATGTCCCCGGAGCAGGACCTCCCAGAACCTCTCAGAAGGTCCCAAAAGGCAACTCCCAGGCTCAGCTCTGAATAGAGCCAGGGAACCATCGGAGATCTCAGGCAAAATGCAAACAGCTTCCTCTGCTCCCTGCCCCTTCGTCTTCTTTCTAAAATGAACAGGGGTTATTTTTCCATCTCACCCAGCCATCAGAGTGGTGGCTGATGACCATTAGCGCTTTATTGAGCATACTAAAAGCCACACCCCACACCACTGCATTCATCTCAGTGGGGAACAGGATGTGGAGAATGGCACCAAAGGCAGAGGACCCTGATTCAAGACATGAGATGATTATTCTCATTCTCTTGCCACATGTAGAGGATAAACAAAACATTTATTACATGCCAGAAATATCAGTTAAATAACATTTACCTTCCAAAATAATGCATACTAAATTTGCTTTGAACCCTAGGTTTACTGAGGGCAGAGATTCATTCTCAAAGTCTTCATAATGAATTAAAAACAGAATTTCAGCTGGATCTCTGAAGGAGGGAAGAAATGTATTGACACTACTATTGATATGGAATGCTGAACACTTTAAAACTTTCCGAAGCACTTTCTCATCCACTGTCTCACTTGATTCCTGTCCCCATTCAACAAATGAGAAAAACTGAATTTCAAAGAGGTTAAATCACTAGGTGAAAGTCTCATATAGCCAATTAATAGCAGAACCAGGGCTCCTATCTGCTTGGCCTCAGGCCATTTGCACTTACCAGAAAGGAAAGAAAACCTAATGAGATCTGGCTGAAAGGTTCCTCTCTTAATCTCAGATCAAATGGAGGAAACAATGCCAAGGGGTAGAACAAAACCAACAGTTCCACCCATGTGTGCCACAGACCTTGCCAAAGCTGCCTTTGCCCAACACCTTGATGAAGTTGAACTCATCCAGGCCCAGGCGCTTGGCCTGGCCTTGCCGGACTTCACCGTTCTCACCAGGGCTCATCAGCTGGCCATCAGGAGACGATGCCGCCCGGTGCTCCTCCCCTCGGTTGTCAAATGACAAAGCCTTCCGAATGTTGTTCTCAAGTTCTTTTATTTCTAGGGCCAAGGGGAACAAGAAATTGCATTAGTGCAGACTTCATACACCCATTCCATTAGGACTCAACACCCAGACTTTCCCCTGTGAGCCCTTAGTCCTCTTTCTGGTTCTTCATAACAACAGACCCAGCGTGGCATCCCTTCGTATGTTTCTTCCTCTGTTCAACACACTCTCATTAGCACCTAATGTGCAGCAGAGCCTAGGTTTGCAAAGAGGAAGAGGACACAGTCCCTTCCCTGCCCTTGTAAACTCCAGATTACACTGGACCTGGCCATCTCTCTGAAAGCCCCCTTTGGCTAGTGGCCTGTTCTGTTGCTCTAGGTGCAGCATACAAATCTGGGCCCCCCCTTGGAATTCTGCAGAGTCACAGGTACCCTTCAAGTTTCCTTTGAAGATGAGAACAACTAATCAAGAACTGTCATCACAGTAATCATTGGTGATATAATTATTTCAACAACTGAGCCATCAGAATGGTGGCTGATCACTGAAGGCAGAAACCTTCATACCTTCTAAAAGCCTTGACTCAGCCTTGCTTCCGGGTTTCTTCTAAATACCCATCTCACACAAGGTTATCTAACAAAACGAGCAACAGGCTTATCATTAACAAAAGAATTGCTTCCCGAGTGACACACTGCAAACTTATCTCCAATGGGGCTGGAATTCCTCAGTACAATTTCTCAACTATGAGATAGTCTTGGGCCCCCGCTCTGGAGCTTATGACCTGAATCACTTGTGGGAGATAATACTGGATGATCCTCTGACCTTTCCTATTTGAAGAAGCTTTACTGTTAGCAACTCATTCATCAAGACACGCACCCTTCTGTGTGGAAATGGGCATCTTGAGCATAATCCGATTTGAAAGATGTTTGTGAATAACTGAGATTACGGAAGGGGAACATAGCCTATTAACCCTCGGGAATCAGAATTAGGCATGAGTGACAGAAAGAGATCTCCAGCTTCTTTTCAGAAGGACAGAGTCCCACAAGGGCTCATTCAAGGAATCCGGAGATCTTTCCTAGATCTGGAGTTTGGCTCCTCTGAGATGTGCTGGGGAGGGTGGAGGGAGGGAAAGCTGCTGAGTCTGCAGACACTCTCCATGCCAATTTGGTAGCGATCTACTTATCACTTAGCTTCACTAAGTAACTTTTAATCTCACCAAAGAGCTAAAGCCTCAGTTATTAAATGGATTTCGGAAGGCAGAACATAGTTGTTTGAGGACACCAAAGCTTGAAGAAAAGGTTTTTCTATGTGTTCTTATAAGGGAAGAAAAAAGGATGATGTCTTATTTCTGTTCTGTAATAATGTCATGTCCTGCTCACAGGGACATCTGTGCTCACATCACTGCTGGGAAATCCTGGCCCCTGTGTCAAGTGGGATGAGCAGAGAGGCCCCGGGGGCACTGTATCCTGCCACTGTATCCATCCAATGGCAGAGCTCAGAGCCGGAGCACATACGGGACAGGAGCCAGGCCTAGAAACCCTGGTCTCTGCACTCTTACTTGGGTGCAGAGATCTCTTTCCCACATGAGCCTGTCTCCCTGAAGCTCCCCAAGGGGATCTCAGCATCAAAAAGGGACAGGTGAAATTTTCCTACAAGTTCTGCAGCCCCAGAGTACTGGCAGGCTACTTAGGAAGGCTCCAAATCTCTTTTGGAATGAGGTAGCATATAAAGAAAGTTAACTGGAGTAGCACGACGAGGGAGCAAGACCAATTATTCTGTGGCCTCAGGGCTGGAGCATGACCCCTAAAGCTCTTTTATTTACTCCTGGGTAAGAAGGTCTGGGTCACGATGGTGACCTCCAAGGAAGGTTTGATGGCAGGGTTTCTGAGAGCGGGCCCCTCAGCCAGCGTGGGTACAGTCCTGCCTGACTTATCTCCAAACCTTGAGACAGACCTTTCAACACTCTGACCTTCCACTTTCCACTTGCTAATCTGAGGGTACAGTAATGAAGCACCAACATACAGTGGGTGTGAGCATAAAGTTAGGATAAAGAATACAAAAAGGGAGACAGAAAAAACAAGGCACCATTGTCAGGCTATAATGGTTATTCCTGTTCTGCAGATACCTATGTCCCTTACCAGTCATTTCTGGTCATGGCCACCAGAGTAGGAGGTTTTGCAAGTGTTAAGTCCCTCCTCAGCCTCAGCATTCTCAGATGGCTGCAGAAGTATTATTGTGCCTATCATGTCTACAGAACTTATTGAAGCACATTCAGACAGAAGGAGATAACCAGGGCTGAGCTGTAGAAGGGAATCAGGCCTCGGGGCTGGCCTTCTTCTCACTTCTTTTCTCAGTCTCTCCTCTGGCTTCATCTTTCCATCCCCACACACCCGAAGGCCAGGATAGAAGACATCCTCCCTCACCCAGCCCCTAACTCAAGCTGATCCCAGGTGTTGGGTATGATGACGGGGAAGGGGGTGTCAAACTGAACTCAAGGGAGTGGCGTTGACAGGTCTAGGGCCAGACAAGAGCTTTAAGAGAAGGAGCTGTACCCTTCTCTCTCCTGTATACTTGGAACCAGGAAAAGAGGCAAGGAAAACAGAGAACTATAACATCATACACTCTCTCTCCTGTTACCCTGGCCTGGAAGGAACTTACGGCAGACATGGCCACGGAGTACCATTCTACCAGAAGGTCTTGTAGAATGAAAGAACTATTAAATCAACAGGGAAAGGCTGTGTGAAAATCCACCAGGGCTGCTAGCTATTTCAGCTAACAAGCTCACTGTTAGTTAAAGAGGCCTCAGAGCTCCTTGGTCCATCCAATGGCAGAGCTCGGAGGTCAGGAAGCAAATCTGAGGGTCTCACCCTGGTCACAAGGGGAGGTGGGTGCTGACTTGGATCGATCTTCCTCAGATGGTGAGCTTCCAGAAGCAGGCTGCGGGGACTCGGCACCAGCAATGAGCTAGAGAGGAGAGAAAGCAGGGACAGAGGCATCAGAAGGGAGGGTTGCGAGTTTCCTGACATCAAAAGCCTCAAGATGCCATACAAGAGCTGTGACAGTTCCCAGAGCAGCGGGAACTCAGTAGACTTCCTCCCTTCCGCAGCCATCGCCAAAGTAGCCAAAATGAAGTTCAATTCTTCTGTGACTTCTGACCAAAGCAAGAACCACAAAAGGCATTTCAATGCATCTTTCCACATTCACAGGAAGATGATGTCTTCCCCTCATTCCAAAGAGCTGAGACAGAGGTACAGTGTTTGATCCAAGCCCATCCAAAAGGATGAAGTAGTTCGGGTTGTGCGAGGACACTATAAAGGTCAGCACATTGAAAAAGTAGTCCAGATTTACAGGAAGAAATATGTCATCTACACTGAACGGGTACAGCAGGAAAAGACTAATGGCACAACTGTCCACGTGGGCATCTACTCCAGCAAGGTGGTTAACACCAGGCTAAAGTTGGACAAAGACCACAAATCCTTGAACGGAAACCCACATCTCACCAAGTAGGAAAGGAAAAGGGCAAATACAAGGAAAAAACAATTGAGAGGATTCAGGAACAAATCTTATATACAACTTTCATTAAAAACTGCTAAAATTGAAAAAAAAAAAAAAAAAAAGAGTTCCTGGTACCCAGTGGCACTTGCTGAACTGATATTCTGAAAGCACAGACTCAAGGTTTCATTTGCCAATTAAAGGGAAGAAAACAAGAGACTTCAGTCTGTTCACTATTTATTCTATCCAAATACAACTGACCTAAGCAAAGCTCAACCCCGTCTTCCATAAAGCCCCCTTCCACCCATCCAAGCAATGCAAGTTATCTCATGCAAAGCAATGTGACACTTGTCTCTGACACCTATTTGGCACTTATTTATTATCTCATTCCGTTTTCCATAGTTAGTATCTTCATGTGTATATGCTGAGGGGTTCTCTACTCAAGTAGATTATAGGTTCTTTGAAGGTAAGACTCTGCCTGGCACTTTTATTGCCCCTAGTGACTTACACAAAGTAAGACACAAAAGAGATGCTCAATAAATCTTTTCAGCTGTATCGATATTTGTTGGCAAATTTTAATAGAAACACTTAGCGACATTTGTTCCTTGGCATAGATACTGGCATATCCACTTTGAGTCTCCATTAACACCAGTGGTTTGGACTCAAAGATCGCAAACACTTCTCCCTTTTTGCATTTACTCTTGGTCAATCCGCTGTGCACACACATCCTTTCTGGATGAGGGACTACTTGCAAGGGGCAACATGAGGGCTACCGAAGCACCAGAAAGTCTGATGTTCCTGCAAAGAAGCCTTTGAGCTTCAGACCAAGGGCTCTTCTCTCCCATCCTTTCATAGTGACTTGAGTTAACTTGGCTTTTTCCAATTCTTGCATCAGAAACATCCCAGCAATAAAAATAGCAGGACTGCAGTCCCTCAGCCCTCTACCCCGCCCTTTCTTGAATTTCTCCATGTTGGCTTCCTACCTCTTGGTTCTCCCAAATCCAAGACAGGCAGGCAATGTCTCAGAGCTGGCAGGACAGCCCATGTAGATATAGGGCAAACAGAGCGGGGACTGAGTTTTATTTTAAATGTTTCATGCCAAAGAACCCGTCTTAATTTACTTCTAGACAAGAACGAAAACCACGTCCCCTGAAAAGGGCTCTCTCTAGAGCCTATAAATGTGTCTGCAAAACACTGTCATCACAGAGTGTTTGCTCAACTCACCTCTTCGGCGGGGCCCTAGCATGCTTGGGTACTGATATTCTACTTGCAATTCCAGCGCCTTAGGTCAGCGACTGAAGTCCTGTTTCCACCACTGGGATTTACGAAGCTGAGAAGAGCCACCCAAAGCACAAAATCCCAGTTATCTCAACCAGGGAGAAGAGAATTTTTTTCCACAGCCTTGCAAAACAGCTTTGCTTATTGAGAACACAGAGTAGAAGGAGAAGTTTAAGAAAATAAAAATACTTCAACCTTTCCTATAGAAGGGAAACAACATGAAAGAGCCACAGGTAGCTTCTAACAGGAGAAGATAGCCGGGAAATGCAGGAAATGCCTTTAGAATGCATGTCAGGGCAAAATTTAGGGAGACGATTTAGGCGTCAAGATTGCAGAGGTACCTAGAGTCAGACTTGTTTTCCTAGTAGGGGGCTTGAGGATGTTTGCCACTGGGCAATGCGGGCCACTCCCCGCTGCACCCGTCACCAGGATTTCCTGCCCTGTGAACATGGTTCTAATTTTCTCATAATTTACTTTTCAAAGACCTCTTAAATTTTCTAGGCTAGGAGCCAGGGCTAAAGAAGAGCCTACAAACGAAATGCTATGGATGCCTTTCCCTCTGTTTACATCTGTGGGCCCTGACTTACCAAAATAACGTTTTGGCAAATGGATCTCTTCTTACTGATATTTAGAATGTCACAGAGATAGAGACAGTTTTGGTCTCCAAAGAAAAGCCCAGATGTTTTATGTTGCGAGACATTAACAATATTCCCCGGGCAGCTCAGTGCTGGTACTATCACAAATCATCTTGGCTTTCTCCCTAGAAAAGAATGTGGTTCCAGTTCTTCATCCATTTATCTTCATTATAATGATACCAAGGGCGAAGTTCAGACACTGACATTGCTTTCATGCCAGTTCTGGAAGCAGATAAGTCCACTTCCTTGTAGAGAGTTGTTAAGCATTTTCTAGAAGGAATTTCAAATTCCTCAGCTCGACGCTTATGTTTCTCTGGCAAACATAACCCTTGAGGCTTGCTTTGTTTTCAGCTGAAGAAGACGTTAATGTTACCTGCCTGGCCTCTCTCTTTGGTTTTTTCTTTAAGCACTTGCAGTTTTGAGTAAAATACCTCAAACCCAGGAATCTTACTACCTCGCTCCAGAGCACTCTCTGGAAGCCAGCACAGAGATGCTAGCCTGAACAGGGCTCCAGAAACACTACCAAACAGCCAGTTACCTTTTTCCTCCTCTGGCCGCTGTTGGTGATTTTGTCTGGGGTGACGCCCAGGTCGGCCAGCACTTTGGCGATTCCTCTGGCATCCACTCCACAGTTGGGAGCCACATTGGTCTCACATCGACGGTGAACATTCATTTTGCAGACTGTGAGGAGACATGGAGGAAAGACAGATAAATATTCATGGCCTAAGATTCTACTTCTTTTCTTTGAGATTGTATTACATGTTCATGAAGTATTCCATGTTCATTTGAGATAGAATTTAGAAAATATAGAATATATATATATAAGTCTTCCATCATACGGAACAAAATCATCCATTAAACCACCTTGCAGAGATAACCACTGTTTCTAGTTGCTTCCTTCCAGTCATTCTTTCTACGTATATTAAAACAGGTAAGTAAATATCACATTTACATTTCCTTCCAGGGAATGGACACTGACTCTAGAAGAACTTAATTCCTTTCTCTGAAAAAAGCTAATTTGAATTCTGGACCCAAATAAGTCATGTGAATACAGTCTACTCCATTACTTTATTAAAATGTTAGAACATTACTAAGAGAAGAATGACCAGTGGTTGGACTTCTAAGGCTCCTTTCAGATCTACAGTCTGAATTCAATGAATTTCTTTGTTTTTCCCGCTTCACTTAGCAATCCTTCGTGTAGGAGATCAAAGGTGAAAGCAACCTGCTCATTTCCAGTCTGGTACATGAAAAGCTTAGAAGTCAGCAGCCCTCCATTCTAACAAGCAAAACACTGAACAAACTACAAAATCAACAGCTCTTCCGAGATCCACCAAGTGAAGTGAGGTCCTAGGGCAAACTGAAACTGCTGCTCCCAAAATTAGCCAGCCAGCCAGGCGAATACAGAGAATCACAGCTTATGGAAGCACAAACCTCTGTAGGAACAATGCCGGGGTAGAAAAACTGTAACTGTAATTGACAAAGTGGGGGGCTCAGAGCCAGACAAGCCCAATAGTCAAAATCTCTAGGGGGGACCCAGTCATTGAGTTGATAGACTTTGGTGCCTTCATTGGAGAGTTGTGCTCTTCAGGAGCTCAACTAGATTCTTCTAGTAAATATAAAGAAAATCTCATTATTCCAGTGTGGGGTTGGGGGTGAGGAACATGAGGAGAGAATCATTTTTTTTAAAAAACAGGCCATAACACTCTGCTCTTCTTAATGAGGTCTTCCCTTAGGAGAAACTATTTTATCAGAGCTGAAACTATTGAGGTTTTATCAGGCCCTGACTGATCTGGGGGCAAGGAAATCCCCACCTCCAGCCCACTCTAGCCATCCTGTCCTACCTAGGGCCAAGGGAGGACTGAACAGCACTTGTGAGGGCCACAGCTCAAAGGCACACACTCATGAAAAGACCTAATCACAGGTCTATAGAATACTTTCCCTCCTCCACACCTTACTCACATTACTATCAGCCTGTTTACTGGCAGTTCCTTTTACCCAGCACATAATATCTGGCAAGAAAAACATTGTAAGGCATCCTAAAAGGCATAAACAACGACACAGTTTGAAGTGACAAGTAAAGCATCAGAACTAGACTCAGATGTAGCAGGGATGCTGGAATTATCGGACTGGGAATTTCAAACAACTATGATTCATATGCGAAGAGTTCTAATGGATAATGTACACGGCATGTAAGAACAAACAGGTAATAGAAACAGAGAGATGGAAATTCCAAGAAAGAATCAAGAAGAAATGCTGGAGATCAAAAACACTAACAGAAATGAAGAATGCTTCTGAGGGGCTTATTAGTAGACTAGACACGGCTGAAGAAACAATCTCCAAACTTCAGGACATATCCACAGCAGCTTCAAAAATGAAAAAATAAAGAGAACACAGACTGGAAAAAATATCCAAGGATTGTGTGATAACTACAAAAGGTGTAACATATGCATAAAAAGACTACCACTGTGAGAAGATAGAGAAAGGAACAGAAAAAATATTAACATTTGACACAATGAGGACTGAGAATTTCCCAAAATTCAGACAAATTCAGACGCCAAAACAAACCACAGCTCCAGGAAGTTTGAAGAACACCACACAGGATAAATGCCAAAAACAAATAAACAAACAAACAAAACCTATACCTAGGCATATCATTTCTAAACTACAGAAAAATCAATGCTTTAAAAAATGCTTAAAGAAGTCAAAGGACAAACTTCTTACCTATAAAGGAGAAAAAATAAGAATTGTATCCAACCTCTCGTAAGAAACCTTGCTAGCAAGAATAAAGTTAAATATTCAAAATGTTGAGATAAAAACCCCACCAACCTAGAATTCTCTACCTTGCAATATTATCCTTCAAAAGTGAAGGAGAAATTAAAACTTCCTCAGACAAACAAACATTGAAAGAATTTATTGGCACTGATCTGTCTTGCAAAAAATGTTAAAAGTAGTTCTTCAGAGAAAAGATAAATGATAACAGCTCAGAAACTTGGATCTACATAAGAAAGGGAACAGGTAAAGAAAGGTGAAGAAATAAGTGAAGGTAAAATAAAAACTTTTATTTTTATTCTTAATCTAACAGTTAACAGTTTGCTCAAAATCATAATATTAACAACATGCCGATTATGTGTGATTATAGTGTTTACATGTATGCTAGGTATGCTTATGTATGAGTGAAATAAATGACAGTAATGAGACAAGGATGGCAGGGAGGAATTAGGATAATTTTGTTATAAGGTACTTGTACTGTCATGAAACAGCACAATATTATTTGAAAGTGGATTTAGATTAGTTGTAAATGCATATTGCAAACTCTATAGCAACCACTAAAATAAGTTAAAAAAAAAGCATAAATGATATGCTAAGAAAGGAGAGAAACAGAATAGGATCATATTAAATGCTCAATTAAAACCAGAAAAGGCAGAAAATGAGTGGAAGATAAACACAGAAACAAAGAATAAGGGCAGCAAATAGAAAACAGTGCCAAGTACGGTAGATATCAACCCAACTCTATCAATAATCATTGACTTCAAATGTCAATGGTTTAAATATACCAATTAAAAGACAGATTGCCAGAGTGGATCATAAAGCAAGACCCAACTAACTATACGTTGTTCACAAGAAACCCACTTTAAAGACACATACAGATTAAAAGTAAAGACACAGAGCAAGATATGCCATGCTAACACTAATCCCAAAAGAGCAGAAATAGCTAAATTAATTTCAGACACAGAAGACTTCAGAACAAGGAAAGTTATCAAGGATGAAAAGGTCAATTTTCAAAAAAGACATAATTTTTAACATGCATGTACCTAAAAACAGCATCAAAAGAAGTGAGGCAAAAACTGATGGAACTATAAGGATAAACAGATGATGCTGCTTTTATAGTTGGAGACTTCAACACTCCTTTATTCAAAAATAAACAGATCCAGCAGGCAGAAAATCAGTAAGAAAATAGTTGAATCAACAGCAACATCAATCAAGTGAATATAACTGACATCTATCAACTACTTCATTTAGTGACAGAAGAATACATAGTCTTTTCAAGCTCACATGAAGCAATCACCAAGAAAGACCACATTTCTGGGCCATAAAACACACCTTAACAAATTTAAAAGAATGGAAATCATACAATGTCGGCTTTCAGACCACAATAGAATTAACTTAGAAATCAATAACAGAAAGATAGCTCAAAAATTCCAAAATACTTGGAGATTAAACATACTGCTAAATAGCATATGAGTGAGAAAAGAAATCCCAAGAGAAATTTAAAAATATTTTGAGTTAATTAAAATACAACTTATCAACCAGGCACGGTGGCTCATGCCTGTAATCCCAGCACTTTGGGAGGCCAAAGCGGGCACATCACTTGACGTCAGGGGTTCAAGACCAGCCTGGCCAATATGGCGAAACCCCATCTCTACTAAAAATACAAAAATTAGTCAGGTGTGGTGGCATATGCCTTTAATCCCAGCTATTTGGGAGGCTGAGGCAGGAGAATCATTTGAACTCAGGAGGCAGAGGTTGTAGTGAGCTGAGATCACACTGCTGCACTCTAGCCTGGGTGACAGAGTGAGAATCCATCCCCAAAAAATAAATAAAATAAAAATAAAAAATGAAATAAAATACAACTTATCAAAATTAGTGGGATACAGCAAAAGCAGTGCTTCAATGCAAGTTTACAGCACTGAATATATATATTAGGAAACATACCTAAAAATCAATAATCTAAGCTTCTATCTTAGGAAACTAGAAAAAGGAGACAAAAGTAAGCTTACCTAAATTCAAAGTAAGCAGGAGGAAAAAAAAAATTATAAGAATTGGAGCAAAAATCAATTGAATTAAAAACAGAAAATCAACAGAGAAAAATCAACAACAAAAAGCTGTTTCTTTGAAAAGATCAACAGACTCAATAAGCCTCTAGTAGTGCTAGTGAGAGAGAGAGAAGACACAAATTATCAATATCAGAAATAAAAGAGAGGACATCACTACGAATCCTTTGGGCATCAAAAGAATAAGAAAGGAGTATTATAAAGAATATTATGCCCACAAATGTGATAACCCTCACAAAATACGACTAATTCCTTAAAATACACAATCTGCCAAAACTCACACAAGAAGAAATAGGCAATACAAATAGGTCTATTTGTAAAGCAATAGAATCAATCGTTAATAACCTTCCAAAACAGAAAGTACTAGGCCCAAATGAATTCTACCAAACACTTAAGCAAGAAATTATATCAATTCTCTATAGTCTCTTCTAGAAGAAAGAAACAGAGGGACTATATCCTAACTCATTTTATGAGGCCACCATTACTGTAATACCAAAGCAAGATATTATATTAAAAACTATGAACCAATAGCTCTTATGAATATGAATGCAAAAATCCTCAACAACAATCAGCAAATTCAATCCAACAATTTATGAAGAGAATTATACATCACGACCAAGCAGGATTTATCTCAGGCAAGCAAGGCTGGTTCAACATTTGAAAATCAACTAACGCAATCAATGTATCAATAGACTAAAGAAAGAAAAATAATCACATAATTCTAACAATAGATGTAGACAGAGCATTTGACAAATCCAACATCTATTTATGATGAAGTATCTCAGCAACCAAGGAATAGAAGGGACCTTCCTCAACTTAATAAAGAACATCAACAAAAACCCTACAGGAACACAAAAAGGAAGTTCCCTCTCACCACTCCTTTTCAACACTATACTGGAAGTTCTGACTAATGCAGTGACACAAGAAAAAGAAATAAAAAGTATACTGATTAGAAAGGAAGAAATAAAACTATCTTTGTTTGTAGATGATATGATTGTCTATGTAGAAAATCCAAAAGAATCAACAAAAAACTCCTGAAACTAATAATTATTATAGCAAGATTGAAGAATACAAAGTTAATATACAAAAGTCAATTGTTTTCTAATACACCAGCAATGAACAAATGGAATTTAAAATGAAAACCAAAACCATATATGTTATCATTCCCCCAAATGAAATACTTACATATAAATCCAGCAAAATATGTACAAGATCTATATGAGTAGACCTACAAAACCCTTGTGAAAGAAATAAAGAACTAAATACATGTAGAGATAGTCCATATTCACGGATAGAAAGACTCAGTATTTGTCAAGGTGTCTTTCCAAACTTGATCTATGTATTCAATGCAACCTCAATCAAAACCCCAGCAAGTTACTTATGGATATCGACAAACTCATTCTAAAGTTTAGATGGAGAGGCAAAAGACCCAGAATAGCTTACACTATACTGAAGAAAAAGAACAAAGTCAGAAGACTGACACTACCTAATTTCAAGACTTACCATAAAGCTAAAGTAATCAAGCCAATGTGGAATTGGCGAAAGATCAATGGAACAGACAAATAGATTAATGGGACAGAATAGAGAGCCCAGAACAGACCCACACAAATATAGCCAAATGATCTTTGATAAAGGAGCAAAGGCAATAAAGTGGAGCAAAGATAGTTTTCAACAAATGGTGCTAGAAAAACTAGACATGGAAAACAGCGAATCTAGACACAGACCTTACAACCTTCACGAAAACGAATCCAAAATGGACTGTAGACTTATATGTAAAAGGCAAAACTATGAAACTCCTTGAAGACAATGTAGAAGAAAATATAGGTAACCTTGGCTAGAGAGATGACTTTCTTGATGCAACACCATGATGCATGGACATGATCCATGAAAGAAATAGCGGACATGCTGAACTTCATTAAAATAAAAAACTTTTGCTCTGTCCCCCACCCCACAAACGCAAACAAACCAAACAACCAAACCACAGCACTGTCAATAGAATGAGATGACAAGTAACAGGCTGGGAGAAAATATTTACAAAAGACATATATGATAAAGGACTATTATCCAAAATAGGCAACAAACTCTTAAAACTCAACAATAGCAAAATGAATAACCCAGTAGGCGAAAGACTTGAGCATACACCTCACCAAAGAATATATTCAGATGGCAAATAAGCATACGAGAAGATGATCCACATCATATGTCATCAGGAAACTGCAAATTAAAACAACAATGAGATACCACTACATACCTACTAAAGTGGCCAAAATACAAAACACTGATAAAACCCAAGGCTATTCAGGATACGAAGCAACAGAAACTTTTTATTCATTGCTGGTAGGAACGCATAGAGGTCTAGCCACTTTGGGAGACAGTTTGGCAATTTCTTACAAAACTAAATATACTGTTACCATAAGATCCAGCAATTACACTACTGATATTTACCCAAATGAGGTGAAAAGTGATGCTCATATAAAAACCTGCACATGGATGTTTATAGCAGTTGTATTCATAATTGCCAAAACTTGAAAGCAAAGTGTCTTTCAGTAGGTGAATGGATAAACTACGGTATATCCAGACACTGAAATATTATCCAGCCTTAAAAAAAAGTGAGTTATCAACTGTGAAAATACCTAGCGGAACATTAAATGCATATTGCTAAGTGAAAGATGTCCATCTGGAAAGGCTACCCCCTATATGATTCCAACTATAGGACATTCTGGAGAAGGTAAAGCTATGGAAGTGGTAAAAAGATTAGCAGTGGCTCACGCCTGTAATCCCAGCACTTTGGAAGGCCGAGGCACGCGGATTACCTGAGGTCTGGAGCTCTAGACCAGCTTGGCCAACATGGAGAAACCCTATCTCTATTAAAAATACAAAATTAGCCAGCTGTGGTGGCGCATGCCTGTAAGCTCAGCTACTCGGGAGGCTAAGGCAGGAGAATCACTTGAACCCAAGAGGCAGAGGTTGCGGTGAGCTGAGATTATGCTATTGCATTCCAGCCTGGGCAACAGGAACAAAACTCTATCTCAAAAAAAGAAAAAAGAAAAAAAAAAGATTCGTGTTTACCAGGGGTTAGGAGACAGGGAGGGATGAAGAGGCAGAGCACAGAGGATTTTTAGGGTAGTAAAACTATTCTGTAAGATACTGTAACGGTAGATTCATGTCACTATATATTTGTCCAAAATCATGGATTGAACACCACCAAGTCCTAATGCAAACTATGGACTTCGAAGATGATATGTCCATGAAGGTTCATTGACCGTTAATAAATACACCACTCTGGTGCAGAATGGTGATGGCAAGGGAGGCGGTGCATGTGTGGAGGCAGAAGGTACGTGGAAACTCTTGATACCTTTGACCAATTTTGTTGTGAACCTAAAACTACCCTAAAAAATGAAGTCTACTAAAAAATTTTAAAAACAGAAACTGTTCCTGGAGTGAAGCCAGGCAGGATGAGCAGCCAGACCTCCAGAAAACTCTACATAACCTGGTCCCGTCTGCAGAGAGCCCCTACAACCCAGCCTGGACAGTTCAACCAAGCTACTGCACCCAAGATGCCCACTGAGCTAAAGGCAGGGGGTGGGGTGAGGTGGTGGCAGGGTGACTTTCCCAAAAAACAAACAAGAAACCTCCACCGCAGCCCAGCCATGGCACCCACTTGACTAACGGAGTTACCACTAATAACTGATCAGCAGGCTGATCAGAGACTCCAGCAATAGCACTGTGCCTGGGATTCTGTCCCCACTCCCCTGCCCCATTACATCAGCTACCCTTTGATACTCACTCACTTTGCCTGCCCCGCCCACCAAACCCATGAAAGCTGTCTTCTGCCTCTTTGTGAGGTGACAGAAAGGAGAAGAAAAGAGGAGCCAAATTGAGAATTCTTGACAAGGGCAACTAAGTTATCTACATAACTTGACCACCGGCGCCCTCTGGTGTTCAAATGCCAGACCTGTCTGTCCTGACAAAACAACTTGGGTTGGCAGGTTGGCAAAGGAGATAACCGTTATTTGGTTTTGGTTTTGGGGACTTTGCCTTTTATTTTTAGAAATGCTGCTATTTCCCTGAGCTATGTAGTCATCTTAATATGTAAAAAGAAATCTCAATCACACCTCAGTTAGCATGCATGATGTGAGACAGTGACTTTGAAAGTGCTTTGAAAAGTCTGGAAATGTCAGAGCAAAGCTGGTGAGGAAGGAGAGCTCCAGATACTTCAGGCAGCCACAATGGGAGCATGACAGGCTCCTGGAGGCTGCAGGTGCCACTGGGAGGCCACAGACCAGCAAAGAACAGTGTGCGTCCCAGCTGGAACCAAAAGAAACCTGAGATGCATTCACATTAACGTGGCCAAATGAGCCACCCACTCCCCCACCCTCTCCGCACCCCCACAACACTAGTGGGGAACACCAAGGCCAAAGGCTGTGAGCCCTGGCTGCCAATCCACTCCCAGCCCTAGGCTGCCCTTTAAGGCTTCTCTTCCCAGAATGCCTCTCAGGGCTCATTTTCACTGGTTTCATTTGGATGAAGTTGTACCAGGAAGAAAAACAGCTGCTTTGCCAGGGGCTCTTACAAAAAACAGAAGCACTCTTCTGCTACTTCCCAATATTCACCACACATTTGTTGAGGACTTACTACGTGCTGGGTGGTGCAGCAGCAGCCATGTTGTCTTGGGACACACTGGGGTTTGGGCACTCTGACTTTCACCTTCTATTTATTACACAGCCTACCGTCCTTGGGAGAGACTTGGTTTCCATGTTTCCACTCTTTTTACAGCTGCGATTGAAGCAAAAGCCAGGTCAGGCTCGTGGGAATTCCTCCAAAGCAAGCAGACAATCTTCTGGGAACAGCGACAGAGCCACACCTAAGGAGGGGTGCAGGCCCATGTATGCTGCAGAAATTTCTTTATGTTGGGGTAATTTGGCCCTTGAGGGTGTGCCAGGGAAATGATTTGATTTCGTAACAGGTTCCAGTCATGCCACACTCACAGACAGAGAGCAAATATTTGCAAATGGGAAATTGTGTGCTTGTGCAATGGAAGTTGGCAGAGGAGCGAACGACCGCAAAGTCCCAGGCAGAAGAGGAGAAAGGCGGTAAGAGGGATGGCCCCTGGGGTCATGCTGGGCCACATTTCATCGCCAGAAAGAGATTTGGGAGTCCTGATCACACCAGAACCGTGACTCAGAGTTTTCTGGGGACCACGATCGGCTGCTTGTCTCCTACCCAGCATTCCTCAGATGAAAACTCAGACTGAATCTTCAGTCAATCTGCCACGTGTGCAGGGGACATTCTGATGGTCCCCAGGCATTGTGGATGCAACTGCAAAGGATTCTGAGACAACCGAAGCATTTCTGTGGCATTCTTTCTCCCCACGCTCCTTTCCAGGCCTCTCTTGCCTGTCAATTGCTTACACTTATTTCTGACTCATTGCCTGAATTCTTGCCTATTATTTCACGTGTTAATATGTTCAATGACCAAGTACAGTGCAAGTTTCTAGAGAACGAAAGTAACGTTTTATCTCCAGGTTCGCCACAACACCTTGCACAAATCAGGATGCCATGCCTTTCAGTTATTCTAACTCTACAGAAGTAGTAGTACTACAGTGGCATAAATGACACCTCTCAGACCAGACCCAACAGCTAACAGGGAACTAGCATCCCAAGCTCACTATGCATGCTACACAAAATTAAATGTCAACGAAAAGGAAGGTAAAGCAGTCCATTAACATGGCTTGACTTTAAAGCAAACACCAAGGAAAAAGGCCCTTATGGAATTTCCTCCTTGTATAATTCAACCACAAAAAGACAAGGGCTTAAAATGACTGTTTGACTTCTAGGGACCTTTCTTTCATAATTATTCACACATATGCATAAAGAGGCATGTATGAGGATATCTGTGACAGCACATATTAAAATAGCGACAACACAGAAACCATTAAATACCCATCGAGAGGGAAACAATTTTAACAATCTATGGAATATTCACTATGTGGATTCCTAGGCAGTCATTTGAAAGAGTGAAGTAGACTTCCGTGCACTGCCTTGTTAATATTCCAAGACATATTACAGAAAATCTAATTATCTGACTATGCATGTAGGATGGAATAAACAAATATTTATTGAGTAACAGTGTGCAGGCACTGTTCTAGATGCTGGGTAAACAGAGAACAAAACAGACAAAAAAAAAATCTATCCTCATGGAGCTTATATTTAGATTGGGAGAGATAGAAATTAACATTATAAGGTCTGGTGTGGTGGCTCATGCCTGTAATCCCAGAACTTTGGGAGGCTGAGGTAGGTGGATTACTTGAGGTTGGGAGCTCAAGACCACCCTGGTCAACATGATGAAACCCCATCTCTAATAAAAATACAAAAATTACTCAGGTGTGGTGGCAGGTGCCTGTAATCCCAGCTACTTGGGAGGCTGAGGCAGAAGGATCACTTGAATCCAGGAGGAGAGGCTGCAGTGAGCCAAGATTGTGCCACTGCACTCCAGCCTGGGTGGCAAAATGAGACCCTGTCTCACAAAAAAAGAAATTAACATTACATAAGTAATTTAGGCTGGGTGCGGTGGCTCACACCTGTAATCCCAGGACTTTGGGAGGCTGAGGCAGGCAGATCACTTGAGGTCAGGAGTTCAAGACCAGCCTGGCCAACATGGTGAAACCCCGTCTCTACTAAAAATACAAAAATTAGCCTTGCGTGGTGGTGGCATGCACCTATAATCCCAACTACTCAGAGGCTGAGACAAGAGAATCCC
>CAUYLG010006646.1:0-32324 GCA_963573385.1 Cacajao melanocephalus | reverse complement strand
AAAACACCAAAAGCATTGGCAACAAAAGCCAAAATAGACAAATGGGACCTAATTAAACTTCAGAGCTTCTGTACAGCAAAAGAAACAATCATTAGAGTGAACCAGCAACCAACAGAATGGGAAAAAATTTTTGCAATCTAGCTATCTGACAAAGGGCCAATATCCAGAATCTACAAAGAACTAAAACAAATTTACAAGAAAAAAAAACAAACAAACCCATCAAAAAGTGGGAGATGGATATGGACAGACACTTTTCAAAAGAAGACATATATGAGGCCAAAAAACATATGAAAAAATGCTCATCATCACTGATTATTAGAGAAATGCAAATCAAAACCACATTCAGATACTACCTCATGCCACTTAGAATGGCGATCATTAAAAAGTCTGGAGACAGATGCTGGAGAGGATGTGGAGAGGAACACTTTTACACTGTTGGTGGGAGTGTAAATTAGTTCAACCATTGTGGAAGACAGTGTGATGCTTCCTCAAAGACCTAGAAATAGAAATTCCATTTGGCCCAGCAATCCCATTACTGAGTATATACTCGAAGGTTTATAAATCATTCTATTATAAGGAGACATGCACACATATGTTCATTGTGGTACTGTTTACAATAGCAAAGACCTGGAACCAACCCAAATGCCCATTGATGATAGACTAGAGAAGGAAAATGTGGCACATATATACCATGGAATACTATGCAGCCATAAGAAATGATGAATTTGTGTCCTTTGTAGGGACATGGATGAATCTGGAAACCATCATTCTCAGCAAACAGACATAAGAACGGAAAACCAAACACCGCATGTTCTCACTCATAGGCGGGTGTTGAACAATGAGAACACATGGACACAGGGAGGGGAGCATCACACACTGGGGTCTGTTGTGGGGGGCCAAGGGAGGGACAGCGGGGGTGGAGGTGGGGAGGTTGGGGAGGGATAATATGGGGATAAATGCCAATTTTAGGTGACAGGGGGATAGAGGCAGCAAACCACATTGCCATGTGTATACCTATGCAACAATCCTGCATGATCTGCACATGTACCCCAGAACGTAAAGTACAATAAAAAAAAAAAACATTACACATTAAACAATTGTCTAAGGAATCTTTACTAAAGAATCATGGAGAATCAGAACTTCCTGCAAGTGACCTGGCATTTCTAAGATTTTTTTCTTCCTTCCTCTCTTCTCCTTCCTTCTTTCTTTCATTCTTATTGTTTTTAATAAAGTCACTTGACCACCTGCCTTCTGTTAGATCATAGTTTATTCCATCGTATTTAACGTATTTTAGTTTTGTTCCTTAAAGTGTGATACATGTAACCTTTTCTGATTCAGGACCTAGCAAACCCAAAGAAACTTTCTGAAATTCTAATCCCCATGTAGCCCTCAGTTTGGTGGTAATTAGATCATTCTGTACTACACTAACCGATTTAGTGTTTTCATTCCCAGAGGAGCCTGCAGGCCCCACCTGTTTGCTGGGGAGAGACAATCTCATAAAGCTGCTAATAGTATGATTTAGCTGAATACATGTTTGTTAATAAATCTTTCATCATATTATAATCAAAGAGTTCATTCAGTTTATGACCCACCTACTGAAGGATTTGGGGTGTCTGCTCATCAGTTTGATGTTTTTAAAGACAAAGCTAGGGAGATGTCATTAGTGTGTGTTTACCCCTTGGCTCAGGTGAAAAGTGCAGCAGGAGAGGTGGTAAAGAAAATAAGAGAAAATAGTCATTAAAAATAAACTTGTAGTGTGAACCACATACACAATGTCTTGTGATAAAAAGCAAAATATTTTAAGTCTAATGAGTCTCTGGGATCTACAACAGTTCTTTATCAAAGGCCTTTTTCAGTGATGTAGCCCGCACCATTATCATCTAAAGAATTTGATGTGGTTCTCTGAGTTATGGGAGTGTAATTATTAATATGGTGTGAGTGAAATTCAGAACTTTCGAGGGCTTGAAGTCCATTAGTGTGCAATAATGGACATTCATAGCACCTTTCATGACATTAATGTTATGTGTTCAGATCTCAATTTTATGATTTATTTGTGGTTAAGATTACAGTTAGTCAAACTGTTTTTTAGTTTTCTTTCTTGATACATTGAGGGTAGATATAATTATTATAATCTCAGTGTATGCTTATTCATTTGAAAACAATTGCATATATTTATAGGAGTACACTATGATGTTTCAATATACGTATACATTGCGTAATTATATAGGACAATACCTAACCTCCAAACTGAAACACACCAAAGATTTTAATGAATGAAAAACAAATATAGTGATATGTATGTATGTGTATATATATATATATATACACACACATAATATTTACACACACACATATATGTATGTGTTTATATACATAATATATATATATATATATATATATATATATAATTGGCTAAAGTTATAAAGTAAATCACACCTTCTGCTAAAAGAAAAACTAAAATTGTTACTTTCCCAAGGAATTCTCTGCCCTCTCAAAGCTTTTCTCTGTGGTCCAGGGCTCAGCTGCCATTGGACTGAGATCCAAACAAGTTTAGGGAAAGAGACAGTACACTGACCTTTGTTTCATGTTTCCTTCCAACTCTAGAGCAAGTTCCATTTCAGCTCCACAATCAACAAAAAGCTCTGAAAACCAAATAGGCCACACTGCTAGAAGTCAGAGAGAGTAAGGCCAAAGAGAAGTCCCAAACGAGGGAATATAACATCTTCTCATTTCCTTGGTGGAAATTTCCATCCTTCACACTCATCCATCAGGATATCCGCCTTCTCTGCTCTTATCACTCAAATCTTTCGGTTGTTCCAGTGTCCACCTGAAGATGACACAGCTGTATCAGGCTGGCTAATCTTTTATGTTGTGTCTGCATTCACTGCTTTCTCTATTTCCTTTCCTTTGTGATATTTTCAGCATCAGGAAGTTTCACTCACCTTGACCATTGTTTTCATACATTGGGTTTTAGACACAGGATTGTTTAATTTGAATCCAAAAGGATGGACAGGAAGGAAAGCAGACAGCAGAGATATCATTGACTTCCTAACTGAGTCATAACATTCTACTTTCATGACTTTGTCACACTACAGAAAAATGCAGGGCATTCATTTGAAGAAAGGTAAAAAGTGAGACTGTGACATGTTATCTTATTCAGGGTCTTCATTCAAAAGATAAAGACTAAGCTTGTTTTTGGAGGGGATTTTTTACTTTTCTGATTGCGCATTCTCCTAATAAAGCCCAGATTTGGCTCAAAATGAATGTGCAATTTCTTAGCACTAAAATTCTTTCATGAGTTGCATAAGTATTAATAGAAATCACTCATTGCACTGTTTTGATAATAGGTCTGCAGAAATCAAGCCGCCTGATTGATGCTTCAACATTGCTACTGAAACTTTTGTATGTGTTTGTCTTGGATTTTGTTTTATTTCCTTTTTGTGCAAAAGCTCTGGTGCTGAACAGATCTTGTTATGAATATTGGCTTGGCCATGTACCAGATGCATAGCTTTGGGCACCATAATGAGCTTTCCTAAGTCATGGTTTCCTCACTACTATGTTGGGGATGCATACGTGTATGTTGTTTAATGACTAAATGAGAAAAATATACATTAAGTGCTTAACCCAATACAAAGCACATAATAATCATTCATTTAAGATAGCTGCTATTCCAATTAGTGTCTATTGGTGTTGGGTTTTCTAGACTTTACATATTCCTTAGATCACTGCAATATGCATGTAATATAGTCTGAACTCCAGGCATCCATAGTTATTTTAATTATCATGTCAATAATTTTTATTATTTGTGTTTCTTTCATATAGTATATAACATTTTAAGAAAAGAATAATCTCAGATAATTATATACATTATTAAATTTATAAATACATGTGTGTGTATATACACATCTATATATATATACACACATCTATATATATATACATTTATATATATATACATTGTGTATATATATATATAAATGTGTGTATATATATATATATACACACACACACATATATAAACACACACATCTATATATTCTGTATATTGTGATGTCCTGACATCTTAAAAAAAAAAGTTTTCAGTCTGGGAAAATACTAGCCAATACTTAGGGATAACAAGAGGCCCAGCTTCTGGTCCACACACCCCAAGAATCAATACTCCTCTGCCTTCATCATTCCAAACCAGGGCAACAGGCAACTAAAGAGCAACGCTATAGCTTAGAGCCCTGAGCATTATTTAAACAAGACAATCCTAAACTGCTAACCCCACCCAGTCTTCCTTTGCTGAGGAAACTCCAGTAAGGATTGTGGTGTAATCGCTCCCCTCATTCTTGACTGCTGCCTCCTGCCACATTGGTGCTTTCCCCAGTGTCCTTAAGTAACATGCAGCGACCCTCAATCTGGGACCTATGAGTGTTCTGTATTTCTCCCTTCCAAGCCTCATTTTTGTTTCTCCCGTGGGTGTACTGACCATACTATATCCCACATTTACAGTTTTTTTTGTTTTTTTTTTTTGTTTTTTTTTGAGACAGAGTCTCACTCCGTCACCAGGCACCAGGCTGGAGTGTAGTGGCACGACCTCGGCTCACTGCAACCTCTGCCTCCCGGGTTCAAGCAATTCTCCTGCCTCAGCCTCCCAAGTAGCTGGGACTACAGGCGCACACCAACACTTCCAGCAAATTTTTTTGTATTTTTAGTAGAAATGGAGTTTCACCATGTTGGCCAGGATGGGTCTCAATCTCTTGACCTCATGATCCACCTGCCTTGGCCTCCCAAAGTGCTGGGATTACAGGCATCAGCCACCTCTCCCAGCCCACATTTACAGTTTTAAACCAGGTAGCATGCAATAATTTCTCCCAAAGTCAAAAAGCATTCTGTAGTGTCATATCACCTATAGAAGGGCTAAAGTCAACAGCTCATGTCTGTCCTGGTGCTGGTGATCCCTGAGGCTTATTGCTTGCTTCGGCATCTACCATCCAACCTCAGGTCCAAGAGGAGATAGGTTTGCCTCAGGCCTACAGCTTTCTTGGCACCATATCCTCTGTGGTCTCCTGGCGGGGATTCTTATGTGTTCATTACTATTGGCTTGTTTTGAGTTCAGCTACCTGTTCAGAAGGACCAAAATAGAAGAAGAAAAACAAGGTGATTTCATGACTTAATGACTACCTTGAGGTGTCCTGAAAAAATGATTAGTAAAGAAAACTACTGACATAAAAGCCCATCATGCCATATTAGGAATTGGGGTGAAGTACGGTCCTCTCATGAGGCATGATGAGAAAGTTGGGCGGGTAGTACTTTGGGTTTATATTGGGAGTGCCTGAGGAATGCAAAGGATTAAAAGGCAGAGTACATGCTTCTCAAACTGCTGTGAGATAGCACAAAATTATGTGCACAATGGATTCTTACTATACACTTACTGGATTAATTGATAAAATCTTTTCCAAATCTCCCAAAATTTCAGTGTTTAGAAGTTTGCCATGTCTACTCTGGGTTCCAGCATGTCTTACTAATGGTTATTTTATTCAATTGTACTCAGCTTTTTAAAAGAAGGGTGATCTCTTGGGCTTTGTGGGGAGGAAGCAGAAGAATGAGAAGTTTAAAATGTGAGAAAAGGTTGATACAAGAGAGGCTGTTTATGTATGAGGAGAAGGAGGTGCATGAAGGAGAGTGACCCCTACCCAGTACCCAACAAGAAGACAAGTACCCCATGCTACCACCACAGGGAACAGGATTCAGTCAGCAACCTTAGTAAATTTAAAAGCAGTGTTTTCCTCACAGCTTTTAAATAGGAGCCCAGCCTAGCTAACACATCAGCCTCAGTCTGTGAGACGCTGGGAATCCAGCCGAGCCTGGGGAAACTATAGACCTAAAGAACTCAGATAAAATACGTGGCTATTGTTTTAAGCAGGTAAGTTGGTAGTAATTTGCTATGAAGCAATAAAAATCTAATAAAAGGGGTTATCAAAAAATTAGTGAGCATATATTAAAACTACCATTGTAATTCATTAATCTTAGTGAAGATACTTTGAGGTTATGCAAATATTTTATTTCCCCATTTCCAATCTTTGTGACTTCCATTTTATTTTATTTTTTGTATTTGTATTGTTGTACCTCATGGTTTTCCAGTGTGATGCTGAATAAAAGTGATAAGAGAAGACACACTTGTCTTCTTCCTGATCTTAGGGGTAAATAAAGCATTCATTCATTGTCACCATTAGGTATATTGTCAGCTATAGACTTTGCGTAGATGCCTTTTATTAATTATCTTCAATTCCTAGTTTTCTGAGAGTTTTTTTTTATCATGACTGAATGCAGCATTTTCTTGACTGCTTTTTAAATTCGGTGTCTATAGAGATAATCACATGCTCTTTCTTTTTTAGTCATTTATATAGTGAATCTCACTGATTTATTTTTGAGTGTTGAACCAGCTTTGCATTTCTATAATTAATTCCCACGTGTTCAAGATGTAGTTTCCTTTCAAAAGTGTTTTATATCTTTTTTTACTATCTTGACTCTATATGAGAGATAATTTTCTATAGTATTGTTTTCTTGTAATACTTTAGTTTTTATATTAGAGTAATCCTGGACTTATTAAATGAACAGAGAACAATTCTTTCTGCTTTTATATTGTAGAAGAAGTTGTGTGTAATGACGGTATTATTTTCTTAAATGTTTATTAGAATTTGCCAATGGAATGTTCTAGTTGAATGGTGAATGTTGGTGAATATTTCCTCTACTTTTGAAGATGTATTCTATTGTTCTGGGTGCCACTATTTTTGTTTTGATTTCACTCAATGTGCTATGTACGTTAAACTTCTCTAGAGACAATTTGTGTCTAGGATGGGGGGGTTAACCAGAGCAATGTCTATATGATTCTGAGATTTAGTTCTTATTTTTGTATCTTAGGCTCTCTTTGCAAGCTCTTCTTCCTCTTTAATCTTTCTCTAGCAGTATTCTTCCATTACCTGTTTTTCCAAGCAGCTTAGTGGTGATGAGGTGTGATTTCTGTTGTTCTAATTAAAGCTTGGTCTTAGGTTTGTCCCAAGTCCCTGGGTCTTAGCACTGTAGCCCTCTCTGTCCTATGCCCTTGCCCTGGTTCAGTTAGGGATCAGCACATTAACTGTATTCCACCCCAGGGACAGGATTGCCTCCACACCCTTTTTTTCTTCCTTCAGTTGCATTGAGGGTCTTCCTATGCCTTAAGGCCGTAGTGTTGCCCTTTTCCCTCAAATAAAGGCTTCTATTTTATAGTGGGGATGGATATAGGGTAAGCATCCTCCTGTGGGGCCACTGTTTCTGTCATTCAGGTCTGCACAATGATAGGCCCTTTTTAGGGTTCTTTTTGATCTTTTCAATGAGCACCTGGGGAATCTATGCAGAACAGTCTGAAAATATTGTGAACTCACCTAATTTCTGTGACCCCCCCACCGCCAGAAATTTACTCTTTCCTACCAACCTGCACTCGGCCTATGCTAACTTGTCAGCTATTCAAGTTGAACTCTTATTATTGACTTTCGATTGTATCCATCCCAGGTGAGTACATGTTCACACCTCCTCTCTCCCTGCAGGCACCATCTCTCCTTACATATTGTGTCAGATCTCTGCTATCTGATGGGTTTGGAAAATACCATGAATTTGAAGTTAACATGGCCCTTTTTCATTGCTTGAATCCTGCTTTTTCCAGTTGTCTATATCCCTGCACTAAGGTTGAAGGCAATTACAATTCACTGACACCATGTTTTAAGATTAATTATTAGCTGTTATTCATTGCTTCATTCATCCATTCATGTATTTAAACACTGATGAAGCAATTTTATTCTATTTGTATTTATGTCACTACCACTTGTTCTAGGAACATAAATGCAAATGGAATAAGACTGTTTTCTCATTAACCTACCGTCTGTGTGGAAAGAGACAGCCTAAAGAGCAAGCAGTTATCCTAGAATGAGATCCAAGGCATGTGCACTGAGGGGGCTGATGGAACTGAGAGCAGGGTAGTGTTGGTGCTCTTCAAAGTGATCAAGAATATGCCAGGAAGGCAAAAATGGCAAAGTACAGTTTTTATTTTTTATTTTTATTTTTTTAGTTGAGATGGAATCTTACTCTGTCACCCAGGCTGGAGTGCAGTGGCACATTCATGGCTTACTGCAGCCTCTACCTCTTGGGCTCAAGCAATCTTCCTCCTTCAGCTTCCTGAGCAGCTGGGACTACAGGTGCACACCACCATGCCCAGCTAATTTTTGTGGATATGGAGTTTCTCCATGTTGCTAAGGTTGGTCTCAAACTCCTGGACTCAAGGGATCCACCCACCTCAGTCTCCCAAACTTCTGGGATTAGAGGTGTGAGCCACCATGCCTGGCCTAGAAGTATAATCAAAGGGAACAGAATACACAAAGCACAAAGCATGAAACAAGCACAAATTTTTGAAATTTTAAGTGAAATAGTGTTTCTGAATCATAGGGTATAGATTTCTATAGACGATAGCTTTGGTTGAAGAAAATATTATACTGCTATAATATTTCAGGCTATTGAAAACTTTATTCTTTATTTTTTTCTTTGCACTAAGCTTTTTGTACAAAGACCCAAATTCTTTGGAAATCTCACCCTTATGCCATCCATTCTTTACTCAACTGACACTTTCCCCAAGTGCATAAAACCACCTAAATTTGCCCTTTTGCCACCATGAAATAGCTATGCAGATTTATCTGTTTGTCTCTGCCTTAATATGCCCATCTGTCTGTTGAGATAACGGTCCTTTCCCTGGTTCCCTCACAGGAATTGAATAAAGATATTGTAAAACCAAGGACAAGAACACACTGTAACAGACAAAAAACGCCCTTAAAATGTGATACGAATAGGTTTTTACCCACGCCAAGAAATATTTTCTGAATTCCTAGATTGATTAAATGCTGCTTCTCCATGCTCTCATAATACCCTTATTTACATCTGTTTTATCACTTATAATATTTTATTGAAATTATCTGTTCGTGCGCATATTTCCTCCAGTAAACAATAAACCTTTTAGATTCAGGAACCACAGAATATTTATCCTCATACTTCTCGCCCTTCAGTTCATATTACGTATCTGTTTTGTGAACTGACATTCATCAGTAAAAAAGTTCTGTCTCTCCAGAAGCGGCTTAGTTTCCTTGGGGTTTCTTTGTGGCCTGTATCACCTTCTATTACGTATGAGGAGAATGAGTCGGGCTCCTTGATGGCCTCTCTGGGCAGCATGATGCTGCCTGTTTCTGTAAAGACATCACCCATAAAATCTGTGCAGGTAAGGAAAACTTTATCTCTCCTCCAAAATAACCATGATATTTCTGAAACTCCTTAATATCAAAGCTTCTCATCTCCTGAAAAGAAATTGGATGAAATTCAAATAAAACCATAAAATGGCAGAGCTTCAAGGGTCTTTAGAGATTGGTAGTAAATTCTGTTCTGAAAATAGTTGTTGCCAGGAGGCAGAAGAAGGCTATGAGAGAAGTAGAAATGATAACTTGCTGAGGACGGGGCATGAAAGAGGAGGATCCAGTTCTCTCATCTTTTAGTTTTTCCCCATTTTGCCGAAGGTCAACTTTAGTCCCTTCTGTCCTCTAAGCCTGAGAATAAAGTATTCCTAGTCTGGGTGTAACTGACAGTTTATAGCATTGCTAGACTTCAATAAGAGGGAATTTCCTCAAAAGACTACCCCAGTAGAACCATCAGCATATGAATTAGGTACATGTTTGCATGCTAAAGACCTGCTTTAACTTACTCAGGTCAAGGGTGTACATTTGTTCTGTAAACCCATGAAAGGCTGCTTCCGGGTAAGAGAATCAGTGATGGTGACTGAAAGAGTCCAGGGGTTCCCCTCTTCCTTCTGTGGGTTACTCCATAGGCCCTGGATGTGTCAGGACACGGTTGGCTGGGATTCTGGAGACACAGCTCTGGAGAGTTCAGTCTTGGGCCTGAGTACACCTTTTATGCCTCAAAATTTAACACTTAACTCCAGCAAGGGCGCTGTAGGCCTCCCTCCCCACTCCAGAGCTGTGACACAGGAAAGGGGCACACCCCAGGGGTCACAGCAGAATTCCAGGAGGCCTCCAACTGCTTGGCAGGATGCCCAGCATGCATTTCTTTCAACCAGAGAGAGAAGACAGATCTTTGTGGGAACGAGATTCAGAAACTCGGGAATACATTGGAACTAGGCCAGATGTTGAATCCTGAAAGAAAAAGAGAAACTCCAGGCATTGGACGGATGTCCCTGGCTGGAACAATTGAGTTACATATATACATGTATGTCTATATATACTCACATGTGTTTATGTATATGCACATATATTTATTTAATATTTCATAATTTGTAATGTTCAGACATATAACAGTTACACTCCAGGAGGTGGATTCAAACAGTCTTCAGGAATCTGAAGATTTTGCCCAATGATCTTTAAACTCTGCCGTTGGAAATTAAAACTGGAAGAAAACTTAGAAATGAACCCTGGCCTTCCGCTCCTGTTTCGTGGATGAGAAGAATAAAGCCTGGGGAAATGATATGACTTACTGGGCATCATGTGGGAAGAACTACTGGGAGTTTTTCCTAAATTCAGGGCAGAGAAAGCCTGATGCTCCTCACTTCATTTCTCTGTGTGAGCCCCTCTGGGTCTTATGACTAAGGGCCCTTGTAGCCTAACCTGTGTGTGTAAGGGCTTACTCACACAAGATCTCTACTTTTGTGGAAAGCCAGGACAACTGTTCACTTCTGCATACCTCACAGGAGGAAGCTGGCGTTTAGAGAGTTTAAGTGATACATCCAAGATCCTCTAAGAAATGGAGGACACTGGCCAGGTGTGGTGGCTCACACCTGTAATCCCGGAACTTTGGGAGGCCGAGGTGGGTGGATCACAAGATCAGGAGATCAGACCATCCTGGTTAGCACAGTGAAACCCCGTCTCTACTAAAAATACAAAATATTAGCCAGGCGTGGTAGCACAGGCTTTTAGTCTCAGCTACTTGGAAGCCTGAGACAGGAGAATTGCTTGAACCTGGGAGGAAGAGGTAGCAGTGAGCCGACATTGCATTACTACACTCCGGCCTGGGTGACAGAGTGAGACTCCGTCTCAAAAATAAATAAATAAATATATATAAAAGAAATGGAGGACACTGACTTAAACCAAAGACCATCTGCTTCTCAGTCCATTACAGCCTCTCAATGGGAAATAAAACCAATTTTAATTGGGTTAGGAAGCCGTAAGTGTGACTGCCCCAGGTTTCTTGCAAGGCTCTCACTATGGTCCCTGCAATTTGGCATTGTTGATTGCTTAGCATTGTGCAGACATGGCCGGTGCCCTCTGTGTGCTTTCATTCTTGCTGGTCCCTCTTCAGGGCATCTCCTTTCTTTCCACTCATGAGTCCCAGCTTGTAGGCTCCTAGGTTAAGACTTGACAAACCCCTCTTCTTTCTTGGAAGAGAAATTGCTTTTGTCTTCAAGGTTCTTTTAGAAGCTTGTGTGTACCTCTGTTTCAGCGGGTATAAGCTAGGCTATGCTAGAATCACCTGCTTCTCTTGACTAAGGTGAGGATGTGTGCAAGTCTTCATGTGTGCTCTGCATAAGGCCTGGCACATCAAAGGTATTCAATACACATTTGATGAGCAAATATAACATGAATATTAGCCCAGGAATATTAGTTGTTTAGAATCTAAAAAACACTAACTACGTAGTACCTTGCACAGAGTGAATGTTCCCAGAATGTTCCATCAATCCAGACCTTGACCAGCATCCTCTTTCTTATTACATTGTCCTTAGCAAGTGACATCTGTCTTTCCAGGTTGCTGCCATCCTGGTCGTCTGTCACTCTGCTCCTCCACTCGCCATAATGACTGAGAACATCAGAGGGGAAAATATTTTGATGGAAAATATTTCAAATGAGTGTGAATACAAAAGTGTTTCAAGAAGAAATCAAAACAAAGATGGGAAACTCTGGTCTCTCCAGAGCTCACCTAAAGGTCCTTTTACAATGAAAACCCTGAGTGCATAGTTGATGTGTTTGGCAAGGGTCTGAATGGATGGAGAACCATGGCTTTAGGCTGTTTCTGTTGGTTTTTGTGACCATGTTCACAAGCAAAGCTATAAATCTTACGATATACAACACTCTGCGGTTCAAGTGAAAGCTGAGGGCTGGAGGTAGAGAGATCTTTCTTCCAGATCCACTTAATGGTCTAAGACTCAGCTCCTCTTTGATCTTGGAGTGGAGATTTGGCTTTCGGAGAGAGTACACAGGTGGCAAGATGTAAACAAAATAACATCCCAGGGCCTTCATCAGGTCTTTGGAAAACAAAGTGGAAACATGGTTGGCTCCTGAGCTGACTGGATGTTAAATAATGACTCTGACACATAGCGAAGGCTTCACACTGTCAGCCATTCATGGGGGCCTATGACAAGGCGATGCACTTCTAAAGGGTTCACTGGCTTTTCCCTTGCCTGACCCTAAACCACACTTATTTTTGCACATGAGGCTTTAGTAACAAAAGAGAAAATGTGCATCTCTGCCGTGGGTTTATTGCTGAGCCTTTCCTGGGCATTCTCAAGATCTATCCCAGAGTTGAGTTCTATGGGATCAATGTGGGAAGAGATTTAAAGAAAAGTAGTTGATGTTTCTTTGTCTTTCCTTCCTTCCTTCCTTCCTTCCTTCCTTCCTCCCTCCCTCCCTCCCTCCCTCCCTTCCTTCCTTCCTTCCTTCCTTCTCTCTCTCTTTTCTTTACTTTTTCTTAATAGAAAACAAGAACACAAGAAAGGAATGGGTTTGGGAACTCTTGTCTTTTTCCATTTTACCCTTATGGAAGAACTGAGGCTGGAACTGTTTCTTGAAAACCTGTCCTGTCTCTGGCCCCATGCCCACTGACTTTTCTGGAACCTCTACCTGGGGCCCCCAGGGCCTGGCAGCAGCTTAAAGGGAGAGCTCTGTGCAGAGCAAAGGCACGTTTCATTAAGAAGTTGGCTCAGATGGGGCCAAGCAGTCAGAGGCAGAGAAGGGACCATCTCATTCACCCACCTCAGGACCAGAAGCCTTTCTCTTACTCGGGGACTGACTCATTCCTGGCCTCACCCCTGTTCTCTTATGAATTCCTTTAGAGCAAGAAACAGTATTTGTGTATTTTGAGAAGTCAAGGGCTGGTGTTAAATGTTCCTACCTCTGAGAGAAAGCACATTGCCTTCCTCATTGTTGTGCTGGGGAAGAAACCCCAGCTCCTCCGTGTGCTCAAGACTCCAACCAGCCCTCCTCGGTGCCAGGTTCTCATCTGCACCGCACCCCTGAGAACAAGCAGCAAGGCTCAGCTGCAGTTAATTTTCATTTGCTGTTTGTATATAAATGCTTTTAGTACTTAAACTAAATTCAGATCAATTAAACTAATGTTGTTTGACATAATATTCCGTGTTCCAAAATCAATATCCCTTCATTTGACAGACTTATTCTTGAATTCAGGATGTTTATTGTTCTTAAAGCTTACCTATAGACCTGGCTTTTGTCTTTAATTATATAAAACAGCTCTTCTTCACATACTGTACGCCAGCATGTAATGGGGCTCAAATTTCTCTGGTAAATATCTTTAATTGTACCATCATGCCTTTTAATCTTAGCAGTACATGACCACTCTTTCTTTGTCTCCATTTGTCTCCTTAGTATTAAATATATTCCTTTAGTGGTGTCTGTTTAGAAAGAACTGGGGTGAATGAAAGAGCCAGGCTGAGATTTGCAGTTTGGAGCTCCCTCTTTCCAAAGAGCAGGGCCAACAGAGCTCTCCCAGGCTGGCTATTTAACTGTGGCCACTTATTCTTCGCCAGACCCCCAACTCCCCCTCTGACCCAACCCAATCATCATCAAGTAACATGTAGCTACTAAAACGTACCATGTTTTCTCATTGGTCTTTCCCCTATGCCCTGCAGCTCTTCTTCACCCTGCTGTTGGCTCTTATAAATCTTTTTCTGTTTTCCCTGGCCTTTGTCCAGAGACAGGCCTTGCTTGGCTCTGGGGAGAGAAGCCTGAGGGTCATTTATCACTTGAACAGTGGGAATGGGGGACTGAACGGTAGTTTTTTTGCTGTCACCATGGCAAAGGTCTGTGCACAGTTACCTAATTGGAAGAAGCTGGCCTCAGTTCCCGTAATTGCCCCACCTTGATAACTGCCCAGCTCCGACTTGCTCACTTCATAACAAAGGAAAGGATCTGTGGGGAGGAAGGACCTCTTGGTGATAAAACAGGAATGGTTTTCAGTGTTTTTCTTTTTTTTTCCAGGCTAATATATTCTTTAAATTAATAGTTATTGAAATGATAGAAGCTGGCATTTGTGAGAGCTTTAATCAGCCTCTGAAATACACCCGACTTTGCTCTGTGACCAGCCTTCAGACAGGATGAAGCCTCATGAAATCTGAGCTGGGCTTGCTTGTCTCAGTCTTCCTACTGGAAAGGCTCCTGCAGCAAAGTGTGCCCAGACCCTAGGAAGGAACCCGCTCTGCCCCACTGCACACCCCCCGCTACATGCACACATACACACACACATGCAGACATACACACGCCCATCATACACATGTGCATGCACCCACAAACATACTACATGTGAATACACATGCACACACATATGCACACATACACATATACATGCTCTTTTTTCTATAGTATTTTTCAAAGGAGCATAGTTTGAGATCACAGAGATTTGGGTGAACTCGAATCTTTATTGGTGAGGTTCTGGGGGAAAGCAAGTGAGAAAATAAACGGTTTTTGCTACTGCATTTTGTTTTCTGTCAACCGTAGACACAGCTTGACTTTCATTCTGCACAAAAAATGTGACTTCATTCTCCTAGGGTTTGGAATCTCTCTCTACTCTCTTTTCTCTTCTTTCTCTCTACTCTCACATTTGTTCTTCTCATTTTCTTCTCTTTCTTTTCATCCTTCTGCTCTCCACTTGTCTGCTGTATCCCATCTGGAATAATATCCTGTGTGTTTTGAACATGGATACAGTAAATCTTTCATAATGGTAAGCTGGATGTGACAGTACTGGTTAATACACGCTGCAAGGAAGCGCTTTCTGACAGTCCCTCTCTTCAGCGAGCCATGCTTCTTCCCATGGGATACCTTCGAACATTTCCTTGGTGACTGCACCTGGCTGCATTTTATTTCCATTCCTCCAGATTTCCATTCCCTCCAGCTGATTGCTTTGCCCTTATTTGATGAGTCCTGTTTCTGTGGTGATTTATCCTGGTCCTGAGAGGAGGTACTGCCCTGCCCTATTCTGGAGAGAAATTTCTGAAGGCCCTTTGGCCTCTCCCTCAGCTCCACCCTGAGAAGACTCTCAGCAGAGACCAGGGTAGGAGGCCCTGGGTCTAGTCAGAGAAGGCAGTGAGGGTGCCCGGCTCTCACCATCATGTCCTAGGAAAGATCAGGAAGAGAAAAGCCTGTGCAGAGATTGATCTAGAGATGTGTCTCCTATACCAACCCAGGAAGGAGAGCCAGGGCCTGTTGCCATCCTTATACCTCACAGATGGTAAGTGACTGCATTTATGTAATTCTCAACACTGCACATAAGTCAATATTTAGTATTTTTTAAATGTTATTTAACCTCCACCATTTCCATGTGAGATAGGAAGGGCTGAGATTGTCATGCCTGTTTCACAGATGAGGAAAGTGAGCCCTGGAATAGTGACTTGTGCAAGAAGGAAGAATCTGGCCCCAGTTTCCATAATTACCCCACCTTGATAACTATGCCCAGCTCAGACTTATGAGAACTATTCTCAGCTCAGAATTATGGGAACTGGGGCCAGGTGGCACAGTTATCAAGGTGGGGCAGTTATGATTCTTCACTCCAGATTCTTCACTAAGGTCACTTGGTGAGTATGTGGAGGTGCCCTGGGCTTCCCATGCCTCTTCCATGGCCCCTCCACTGTGTGGTATTGTATCCCTTTTTGATATAGAACCCCCTTTCTTGGTCTCTGCCATTCTTTTTGCTTCTCTTGACCTAAAGTACTTGACGTGGTCTTACATCTTGGAAGAGGCTTAGCCTTGTCCAAAGCCGGGCCTTCCCAGTATGCTGGCCAGAGGCTACCCAAATGGCTGAGTGAGGAGGGACACTGTTGGGACAGGCAGTCCAAGGAGAATGCAGTGGAGCAGCCCTCAGGTTCCCAGGCAGCAAAAGGGGAGCCTACCATGTGGTTCTTATGTCCTAATCAATGTAGTGCTTGATTTATTTCTGGCTTTAAAATTTTTGGGGGCATGTGTGGCTTCCTTCATAATCCCTGGTTTAGGATTCTACTTACCTAACATCCGCTGGGTAGAGATACAGTTAAACAAGATTGGATTGCACATATAAAATGGCCTTGTTCAGCATGGGGCACATGGGAGGCCCTAGGTAAATGTCAGACTGAGTGCTGCCTAGGGGAAGATTTGCAGGTGACAGACTAAAAAAATGGAAGGTGGGGATACCCAACTCTAGTTTAGAAGATAGTTTTGTGCTCATGTTCACTTCATTTGACTGTCTCTAAAATCTGGTTTGTTGGTTCAGAGACTCCCAGAAGGGCTGAAATTTGAAAGAGGTAGAGTTCTTAAGGGAATTCCACTTAAAGGAATTTAGGTAATAGATATACCAACTGGACACTTGGTTTATCCAGCTTCTCTCTGTATGAGGAAACTGATGTTTCAAAATGATGTAACGAAATCTAAGGAAAAGCATAAAGATGTTAAAATATGGAACATCTCTAAGATAATTAGTTTTAACTTAAATTCAAATTAATCTGAATACAACTTTAAAAACAATTGTTAATCCATTATTTTATTTCATCTTTACTACAGCCCTCTAATGTAGCATTATTGTTGTTCCCACAATGTGGATGCAAAAAATCTGAGATTCAGAAAAATGAAGTGACTTCTCCAAGGCAGATTACAATTGACACGTTGCAGCCCAGCTGCGCAGGATATCCCCCTCCTCTTTCTTTCACTTAAGCACTCACACCTGATAAAGATGTCAGAAAGACGAAGAGAACAGCATAAAGTCTCCATGAGTATTTGAAGAGATTGACATCAAGCTTGCTTAATAATGAAGTTAATTAGACATCATCTTGAGATCAGTCTTTGGTCACACCTTTAATATGATACTGGGCATCTAGTTCATATTATATGGTTCTTAGGATAAAGAAACTTCTAAACAAACGTAGTATATTAACTTTTAAAAGAAGGGAGAGCTTAATAAAGAAACCAGAAGTGTGGTTGGAAGCAGGGGAGTGGGTGATGAATATGAGAAACAAAATGAATACGAAGAAAGGGTGCAAGTGGAATGAATGTTCTCTTAGCAATTTCCATGAAGGGTTTGGTGTCCTCCTTGGTAGCTCAGGATTGCAAAATCCAAAGCCAGATGGGCTTGTCTTTTGTATTTATGGACCATCCTCAATCCCACTCAAAGTTTACCTTCCAATAGCTTCTCACAGCATACTTGGCCTGTAGCACTGTTCTCCGTTAATTATAAAAACCCAGTGCACTATTAAGAAAAACGCATGCCATATGTTTCTGATTCCTTTAGAATTAAACCCACAGCCTGCTGTTAGCTAAAAGAAAGGCAATATTCAAGAACTCATTGTAATATGTAAGCAATGTTAGCAAGAACCCTCTTTAGAAACAAGTTTAGATTTTGCTGGGAATAGTGAAAGTATGACTCCTGAGCGGTTTGGGTAGGATTTGGAACTCAGCCACTGTGAACTGCAAAGTGAGGAGTGCATTGTGAAAGGCATAACTTCTTCAGTCTCGACTGAGGATCAATCTTTGTCAAACTGGAGTTAGTTAGGTCTCAAGGGAGCAAGGGGAAGTTGTAATTTAGGAGAAAAAGAGCTGTTACCTAGGGCTGCTATTTACCTTACAGTAAATATGGGGGAACAGTGGTTAATAAAATAGTTTTATATTTTCCCTTTAAGAAAATAGCCATAATGTATGAAATACATCAGTATTCAGGCTTTAAGACAAAACATTAGAGCTTGTGATTTAATTTAAAAAATGGAAAATAAGAGAGCAACCTTATTTCTCTTTCCTTGTTTGCAAAGTTTTTACCATCTAGTTATTAATTGGGTCAATTTTTGAAAGAGGAGTATTTGTCTTTACTGTGAACCATTTTCCCCTTTGGGCTCATTATGTTAAACATTGCATTTAACCCACACCTTAGGAGAACAAAGTAATATTTCTGTTGTTTTAAACTGTCAGATTGACTCATATAATGGAAAACTGGCTAACTGGAAGTGGGGGAAGATATTTCAGTTAATACAAATATCCCCAGGAAAAGATTAGCTCCAGCCTATTCCCAGCAGCAAACTTCAGTTGCCTATCCCAGGTGTATGGAAGAGGAGAGGTTGAAGCTGGGCCTTCTGTCTTCTCACCTCACACCACCTCTTATTGAAGAGACCCTGAGCAAAATGGCAAAGAACTAAGCAGTTGGTTTCTTGCCTCCCAGCTTTTCTTTTGTTCCTTTGTGCTAATCTAAATCTACTTTTTGCTGTATTGTGTGTGTGTGTTTGCTCGTGTGCTGTGTTATTGTGTATTTTTTCTCCTGAGTGACAACACAAATCTAAGTTTCCATGTGGAATAAGACTTCATGACATCTTATGGGAATGTTAGAACTTAGACCTTACCAGTATGTGGTATTATGGTCAGATTCCTCTCAATAATAATTGCTGAATATCATTGAAAGACTCTTCAGTGTGTTAAAAAAAAAAAAGGGTGAGACACAGGGTAGTATACTGGGTAATAGTATATTTAAGACTTTTGCCACTGATTAGTCATTAGGTTAGGTCTCAGGCCATTTGTGAAGTAGCCATAAATATGGTTACTTCCAATTGTTGTGTAAGAATTAATGAATGTATGTATATGTAAATCTAGACACATAGCAGGCATTCAATAAACAATTGTTTGTTTGGTTAAAAAATTGTTTGGAGTACAGTGTTGCATTGTGCATAAAGTTGAGACCACTTGGAATTAAATTCTGACCATTTACTAATTTATTTAAGTCACTTAACGTTTCTAATTCTTAATTTCTTCATGGTAAAATAGAAATAATTTTACCAATAATTTGACTCAGTCAAAGGATTGTTGAAGGATTAAGTAAGTTTCTGTGGGTCTATATTCATATGATAGTGAGTAACGTCAAGACCCGAAGGCCTGCTTCTCAAAATATTCCAGAAGCATCGTTTTCAAGGAAATCCAGAGCTTTTGGCTCATGAGATGACTTCAGTGACTATGTCTTTAGAAAAGAGGAAGAGGAAATCAATGTTTACTTTAGTCGATTATAACCCGAGAAGAAGGAAAACTTAATAACTTGCTAGCAAGACTAACTTCAACAGTGCCCTATACTGGCAGAGCAGACCAAAACTATCTGGCTTCATTCCCCTTGGTTGAAAATAAGCATCTGCTTATTGTTGTAAATGTGCAGTATACTGAATGCCAGAGAAATCCAGCAACTGATAGTGTTAAATAATTTTTCCTAAACTATATCAGTCTGTTAAAATTTTAGTATAAAATACTGAAGATAACATTGCAATAATATTTTCTTTTTGATAAAACTTCAGATTCATTCTTGTATTTCAAAAGTTCACTCTATGAATAGTGTTACTCAGTTTCTGCCTTGGCTTCCAGCCCAATTTTGCTGTTAATAATCAGCCATTCAACATTAGACCAAAATGGTGCTTTTCAATGAATGTGTTTAGGCATCTAGTCAATTGCCTAAAAATAAGTACTGACATAGTTTTGTCTCTGTGTCCCCACCCAAATCTCATGTGGAACTAAAATCCCCATGTGTCAGGGAAGGGACCTGGTGGGAGGTGATTGGATCATGGGGGCAGATTTCCCCATGCTATTCTCCTGATAGTGAGTGAATTCACCTGAGATCTGATGGCTTAAAAGTGGGATACTACCCTGCTCTCTCTCTCTCCCTCCTTCTCTCTCCCTCCCTCTCTCTCTCTCTCTCCCCGGCTGTCATGTAAGATGTGCCTTGCTTCCCCTTCACCTTCCACAGTGATTGTAAGTTTCCTCAGGCCTTCCCAGCCATGTGGAACTGCGAGTGAATTAAACCTCTTTCCTTTATAAATTGCCCAGTCTCAGGAAGTTCTTTATAGCAGTGTGAAAATGAACTAATGCAAGTACTGTATGTATGAATATTTTATTCTTGTTGGTGTGAAGGTGATGGGAAGTTTCCCTAGTGCCTCCAACATCAGGGCATACAGGAGGCTGTTCACTGAATTAATTGTCTTGGATCCCCAGCAAGTTTATTTTCATCTCTGCTGTGATTTGCCCATTCATGAAATGAGAGGAGGGTTAGACTCCACTCTTCTAGCTTAACTCTCCCAGTCTCCCTGAACACTCCCAGTGGGTCCTCCCTCAGCAGCTGGGGATGCAGTGCAGACTCAGGGAGCAGCATCCCATGTTTCTTCTAGATCAGCTCCTTATTCTTCATCAAAACTCTAAGACCCAAATTCTCAGGTAAGTAAAAAAGACCAAGAGAGAAAAGATGAGCCCCTTCCTGATGAAATAGTGACATGGAGATATATATATATTTCCAAAGAACAGCCTAAATCTGTCTAAAATGATTTAGCATGTCAGCTACAATATAAATGAAATAAAATCTCAGAAGGACCTAGGTGGAAAACTATAGGAGGCCATGGTACAGTGACAAGAGGTGGCACATAAAATCAGTGCTAGATATAGCTCCTTTTTCCTTATCAAAGAAAACAGTAGAGAAAGCTTGCCACTTACTGATCTCTATGTTATGAACCTTTTCTAAATATCCAACATACATTTTATATTCATTACAGAACTGCCAGATGTATATTAAAACATACCTTTTATTGCTGCAAGAGCTGAAGTTTAGAGAAATGAAAACTGTGCTGAGATCTCACAGCAGACCCTGAGCATGCTGCTGGTGCTAGAGCCAGACTCATTGGACATGGGTGCTGGTGTCATCCTTTATGCATCCTGTGGTCTCCAGCATGTTTCTCATCTGTAAAATGTAGATGATGACAGTGCACATTCCTGGGTATTTAACTCTTTTTTTTCCCTTTGATAATTTTTGGAAAAAACTCCATGCAGAAAAGTTGGTCCAATAAACCAAATATGTTAAATAGATATGTATCAGAGAGGCTGGTCTAGGACTCTTACGTCTTATAAACTCTGTCTCAGGAGCAGAGACTATAGGCCATGGGATTTAGCCACTTCTTACCACTAACTCATAAAAGACTTTGATGTGGAGGTCTTGAATCTGTATTACAATTTAAAGTCTTTAAGACATTTTGTGACAGAATTAAACCTAATATTCAGAAACTTTGAGGCCATGTAGCTCATGGAGTTCATGGAGTTGCTAGCTTCCATCAGTTAGATGAAGGGAAATTTTCATGTTCCTATTTCAGCAACAGCGATCTTTTCTCTTGCAGAGGACCCTGCTCTTGATGCTTCTCTGCTTGTATTGGGAATGTAGGACATGAGTGGAATAGTGAGCAACTCACTGGCTGCCTTCTTTCTCCATGCAGAGCTCTTGCTGGCTGAACTAGTATTAGGACAAAAAGGGTCTGTAAACATCAATCTGTCATGAGTCTGAATGAAAAGGAGAAAAGGGGGATCTGATTAGAAGAACAAGTGGTGAATTTTGTGTGTATCTTCTACATCAGTAGTTCTTCCGAGTCAGGCAGAGTTGTAGCCAGGGGACTGAATACTTGTTTAACTTACTACAAGTTTACCTGAGATTAAGGGCAAGTTGAATACAGCCAGTATCTTTTGTTCCAATATTGACTTAGTCTTGTTGTCACAAATCAGCTATTGATATTTGGGGTTCCCATTAGTCTCAGGGAAGAGATCTAATCCTTCTTTCATGTTTGTTTATATACCATATTTGGCCGGAGCTTGGGATGCACTTTTCACCTTAGTCTGCAAGTAGAGAGGCAAACACATGACCTCAGCAGTTGAAGCCATCCTGGCTGGTCACTCTCTACTGTTTGTTTAATTTTGCTCTGACTCCAGCCTGCCTCCTAATCCCAGGTATTCAGACATGTTACAAAAAGAAAGAGACTCTGAGATCAAAGCACTGGTCACGATTTTACTAGAGGACACCTCTGAAAGCACTTGTAGGCCTGTGTGCATGGTTAGCACTGTGATCTTTAGAAAATACTTTGCTCTCCAAATTGAGGCCAACAGATTTATCACCCTCTGGGTCCCAACCCTCCAGGTCAGGCTAGGGTTATTTTTGTGTATTATGTGCAAAGACATGGTAGTTCTTACAGAAACCTGATGAGCAAATATTTAGAACATGCTTGAGGGATAAAAGAGACTTCTGAAAAAAAATTTTTATTTTAGCGTTTCCTATAAAAATAAGTTAACTTTATTTTCATCTGCTTGGGATCCTTGTCCCTGACAGATTTCTCTCTCAGCCACCAGCATTGTAACAGTTCAAGATGATGGATGCTTTTGTCTTCTCTGCAGAATTTGTGTTTCTGCTGTGTGCCAGGCTAAATCTGTTACAAAGGAACTCTGAGGGACACTCTAATTATTTTTGTTTTATTGGTTGTATAAGGTGTGTTTCAATAAAGGGGGAGTATCAACAAATGCAATATAAAATATCTTTGTCTTTTTCTGATTTTGTTAAAAAGTTGGTGATGTTAATATGGTTTGAGACATGTCTGTTCATATTTGCAGACTAGGGAATTGGCAGATATATAGTACACCAATTTAGAGGACAGAATTTTGTAGACTTAAGTTCAAATCTTGACATTATCTATGTGACTTTGGGGAAGTTATTTTACCTTTTTTGGCTTCAATTTCAAAATCTATAAAGGGGAGTAATATTGGTATTGACCTCATGGAGTTATTGGAAGGATAACATAAATGTATGTAAGATATTTCACATTGTATTATATTTTACATAGAATAGTCAATTAAGAGTTGCTTATTATTATTTACCCTCTGAGACCTGCATTTTGCTCCTTACAGATGATCTTGACTTTTACTTTACAAAGGAGATTGAAGGTCTACAATATTTTTACCTCAAAACATCTCTGTATATCTATACATTAATTTATTTAAGTGTTAAAATATTATATATACTTTGTGCCAGGCTCTGTGTGAAGCCCTTTATGCATATAGATCATTTACTACCCATTCCAACCATGGGTCAACTCCATTTACCTTACGAGAAAATTGAGGCTTAGCAAGGTTAATAATTTGCTGATGTCATATTGGTCATAGGTGAACAAAAGTCACCTGGTTCCAGAGTCTATCTTACTATCCCTGGTCCATCGTTCCTCCCTTCAATGTATTAGAATTTGACTTTTATCAATGATCATCTTGGATATTCATTTTTTCACTTTCTACTAGTACTTCAATATCTTCCTAAATGAATGTTTAAATTTTTCTCAAATTCAATTAATCAATAAATTAATCAATTCTTCATTAAGCACTTGTTTCAGAACTCTTCATTAAGCACTTATTTAATAAAAATCTTCATTAAGCACTTATTTCTAAACTCTTTGTGGTCTGGTTTTTGTCCTACTGGCCCAGAAAGTAATCTCTCAATGGTCACAATTGAGTAGAAAAATCACTGTATATGAGCGAGAGAGTCTGTCAGGAGTCAGCTTGGAAGCTGTTGCAGTGGTCCAAGTGAGAGATGTTGGTAGCTTGGACTAAAGTATTTGTAGTAAAGATGGTGATGAGTAGATATATTTTATGATATTTCAGAGAGATGAAAAAGTCCTAAGGATGCACTAATTGATTTGATGCAGGAGGTAAGGGAAAGAAAAGGATATAGGAAAATTATATGTTTTGTTGTTTTGGTTTTTACTATGAGGGGGTTGTTGGGTGGCGATATCAATGGATTGTAAAGGTCCATATTTCAGTGAAAAGTTGTCAGTATGAAAATATGTGAAGCCATAGATGTGATCCCTTAGGACAAGGATAAGGACAGAGGACAGCAACCGCCCTCCATCCCCACCCCCCCAACCCCCTCCAAGTAAAGAGTACAATCAATTAGGAGCAAAGTAGAGAAGAAGGTAGCAATGTGTAACTAATTTAATGGTCAGTGAGGCCAGAGGAAAATGATGAATATTGCACTGCCAGAAATTGTATATATACTCCTTGAGATTTTCCAAGCCTTTTATACTGGGGGAAGCTGTTATACTTTTATATGCTCTGCCTCGACTGACTACAGGGCTCTCCTTCACTTCTCTGCCTGGCAAACTCCTATTTCTTCAAGACTTAATTCAATTCCTCTGGAAGCCTACTTTGATTACCTCTTAAATAGGTCTTTCCACGGCATTGTATCCCTACCTGTATCTTAGCCCCAGTAATGGGGTACTTGGGATAGTATAATCTGTCTTAACTAAATTCCTGGTTCCATTAAAGTGAGTTCTTTGAAGATAGTGGCTGAGAGTTTTACTCTGAATCTCTAGCATTTGGCACAATGTCTGTGGGAAAAGTACTTGACTATTGCTGGTTAAATAAATGTTTGTATAACAACTAACTTCCCTTGTGAGCTTCAGTATTTAATTTCAAATATGTAATGTCTGTCTGAGAGCTCCACCTGGCAGCCCAACATTGAGATTTACCTGTATCTCAAATTCTGCACAACTCCAGTTGAATTTACTCACTTTTCTTAAGACCTCCTTCTTCTATCTTATATTACCGTGCTATATTCTCAAATACTTCCAGCTTGGAAAGAAGAAACAGCTTTTGACTCTTTTTTCTATATAGCCATTCTGCCACTTTTCCTGTCCATTTTCGTTCCATATTTCTTAAATCTGTATGCTGTTTCTTTTTCCTTATTAGCAACTTCCCGAATGTTGCAGAAGTACTCAGATACACAGCCAGGATTGTAGTCCATTCTGCCTGACTCATGAAGTTGTATCACCGTTCTGGCTTATGCTTAGGTAATAGGGAGCCTTGGATAATATGGGAATCAATTCCAAATAATGTAACTTGTAATTTTCTGGAACACTTTGGAAAGGAAAATTCTCCATAGACTCTTGTTTTGTCTTATGTCTGAAACATAAACCAGGTACTTTTATGAAGCATTGACAGAGAAATAGATGGATGGACTGGTTTATTTCCCTCAGTAGTATGCAATCTCGCAACTGTCTAAAGATATAAAAATTTATACACTTAGTATTTTTATCTAGAATATTTTTGTTAAAAATCATCAAATACATATGATAATTTCTAACTTCCACTCCCAAAGTTCTGTTCTACTCAGTTTTGATGTCTTCTCCTCAGATTAATTTTGCTTCCTAGAACCTCATCCTACCCATAGGGTAAAGTTTATAATTTTGAATTTTAAATATCCTTTTGCCTTAACCCTAGGTGATATCCAATGAATGCATGGTAATAGAATGAATAAATAATTGGATGTACATGTAGCTCAGGAAGTAATTATTCACAGTAGTACCAATTAACTGATCAGTATTTTTCCACTTTCTTGTCATTTGTCTGTCAAGTAAAGATAGAGAGGAAGTTACTTTACCACATTGTAACATTGATCCACTACTAATAAATACTCAATTTCCAAAATAATGAATTCTTACATCCTTCTTTTTTCCACTCTACCCAAATAAGTTACTTTGATTATAAATTTTCCTCAAAGTCATTGGTTCTACTAGTTTATTTTATATTTTCCTTTCAAAAATACATAGTTCAGGTGTCTGATTCTTGCTAATTATAACAATTGCCACTGGATGTTCATTCCTGTTAATACTATAACAACTAAAGTATATATATATAACAACTAAAGTATATATATATGTGTGTGTGTGTGTGTGTGTGTATATATGTGTATATATATATATATATACACATATATATATGTGTGTGTGGGTGTGTGTGTGTATATATATATGCATATATATATACACACACACACCCACACACACACCCACTAATTTCAGACAATGTATAACAGGAAGTGCAGTATTGTGATGCATGAGAGAAGGGAAACAGGAGATGATACCTTATGATCATCCCAGTTTGATGTCAGGAGGCATTTACTGAAACATAGTGCAGGAAGGGGAAACCCAAGCAGAGCATGATGGTTACAATGAAATAAAGAGAAAAGTAGAAGAGCCTGAAGAGACTGAAACAATTGGATTTGTGAAACACAGTACCACAAATGAAGGAACTTCCCAAAAATTTATAGGTCAAATCTGTAATCACCAATATAATGATATATAGAGATGGGGCCTTTGGGAAGTAATTAGGTTTAGATGAAGTCATGAGGGTGGGATCCTCATAATGGCATTAGTGCCCTTATATAGAGAGAACTTGCTGGCTTTCTCTCACCACTTATGCACAAAAAAAAAAAGATCATGTGAGTGTACAGGAGGAAGATGGCTATCTGCAAGACAAGAAGAAAGCCCTCAACAGAACCTGATTATGTTGGCACCCTGATCATGAACTTCTAGCCTACAGAACTGAGAAAATAAGTCTGTTGATTAAGCCATCCAGTTTATCATACTTTGTTATGGGAGGCTGAGATGACTAACACACTGACAAAGAGCTGTAGTAACTTGTTTTGAAGACCTTTTAATTATCTTTGCTGAATACTAAATTGCACATAAAATGCAACATGCCCAAAAAGTCAGGTAAAGAACAGCTACAACATGAATAATTTTCAGAGCTCACACAGGGCTGGGACAAGTTTAAATTCTGAAGAGCCAAAATGAAGAAACATCAGGTTAACACCCAGTATTTAACAAAGACGCATTAGTAGTAAAACTAATGAAGCCTTAAAGCAAAGGCTATTTTATACTCATTCAAATAATATTTTATAAATTCCTAACAGAATCAAGCTGACCTGAAAAGTTCTTCACTTTCTGCCAAAGCAAAATTTGAAACTCTTTAAAATAAGAAAATTAAGTCCAGGCTTTCGACAACATAACATTATAATGCCCAGTATCTGATGAAAATTACTATACATGCAATAAAACAGAAAAGTTTGACCAATAACAAGCAGAAAAAAAAAATTGGCAATAGATATCAACACGGAAAAAAGAGGTTACCAGACAAAAACATTAGAATTATTAGCAGTATACTCAAAGGTTAAAGGAATATGTGAATATAACAAGGAGATAAATAGTTGATGTAGAAAAATCAGCAATTTCTGGAGCAAAAAATGTAATAATATATACAAATGATACCCTTGATGAAATTACCAGATTGGACACTGCAATAAGAAAAAAATTGGTAAGCTTGAAGGCATAGCAATATAAACTAACCAAACTAAAAGACAGAGAGAAGAAAAGGAAAAACATGAGTGAAAATTAACATATTTTCAGTGACCAGTGACTTGTGGTTATATATAATCCAATATATGTATAATTGAAATTCCAGAAAAAAAGTTGTCAGTATATTTGAAGAAAAAATGACCATATTACATTTCTAAATTTGATGACAAGTATAAACACATAGATCCAAGAAACTCAACCAATCCCAAACACAATAACCACAAAGAAAACCACTTTAAGATACAATAATTAAATTGTTGAAAACCATTAATAAATAAGATATCTTAAATAAAAATGTGACAGGAAAAACATATTAAATACAAGAGGACAGAAATAAAAATAATTGCTGTCTTGTTGTCAGGAACAATCAAGTGAGAAGAAAACAAAACAACCTCTCTAAAGTACTAGGGGAGAAAATCTGTAAGCAAAACTATATTTTTTAATGAAGATGACAACTATAAGGCAGATATTGTCAGATTGGATAACATAAAATTATAAGCTTTCTGCAAGAAACACACATTTTATGTAAAGGAGTAGATTATAAATATGAAAAAATGACATGCAAATACTGATAAAAAATAATAAAAGAATGGGATTTCTAAATCAATACCAGGCAAAGTAGATTAAAAGAAAAGGAATATTACCAGATATAAAGGAAGACATTTCATAATGATGACAGACCAGTTTATCAAGAAGACAGAATAATCTTAAATATGTACATGTATATTATCAAACTAAAATGAAAACTAGACAGCATGATTACAGTTAGAAATTCAACACTCCTCTTTCAGAAATCAGTTGAACAATTAGTCAGAGAAAGAATAAGATTTGAATGACATTATCAACCAACTTGACCTGATTGATATTTAAAAATACTCTGCACAATAATGCCAGAATACACCTTTACAAGTGCACATAAACCATTTGCCAAGATAGATCATGCTTTTGATCACAAGTCAATTATCTATACATATTAAAGAATTATGATCATGCAGACAGTGTTTTCTGGCCATAACATAATTTGATTAGAAATCAACAACAAAAAGTCATGAAAATACTCAAATATTTGTACTTGAACAGTGCTTTCTTAATTATACATAAGTGAAAGACAGAATCACAAGAAATATTTAAAATAGAAATGAAAACACATCCTACAAAATTTATGTGACACAGATAAACCACTGTCTAGAAAGAGATTTATAGCTTTAAATGCTTAAAAAAGAAAATCTATTGTTAACAATCTAAGTATCTACATCAAGGAATTAAAAAAAAAGAGCAAATTAAACTCAAGTATAAGAAAAGTAAGATAAAATTGTAGTTTGAAGTCAGGTGGTGTGACGCCTCCAGCTTTGTTCTTTTTGCTTATTATTGTCTTTGCTATGTGGGCACTTTTTTGGTTTGATATGAAATTTAAGATGGTTTTTTTTAGAAGGTCAATGGTAGTTTGATGGGGATAGCATTGAATCTATAAATTACTTTGGGCAATATGGCCATTTTCATAATATTGATTCATTCTAACCATGAGCATGAAATGATTTTCCATGATGGTAATGGTACCAAAACAGAGATATAGAGCAATGGAACAGAACAGAGGCCTCGGAACTAACACCACGTATCTGCAACCATCTGATCTTTGACCTGACAAAAACAAACAATGGAGAAAGGATTCCCTTTTTAATAAATGGTGTTGGGAAATGTGGCTAACAATGTGCAGAAAGCTGAAACTGGACTCTTTCCTTATACCTTATGCAAAAATTAACCCCAGATGGATTAAAGATTTAGACATAAGACCTAACACCATAAAAACCCTAGAAGAAAACATAAGCAATACCATTCAAGACATAGGCATAGGCAAGGACTTCATAACTAAACACCAAAAACAATGGCAACAAAAGCCAAAATAGACAACTGGGATCTAATTAAACTTAAGAACTTCTGCACAGCAAAAGAAACAATCATCAGAGTGAACCAGCAAGCAACAGAATGGGAAAAAAGTTTTGCAAGCTACCTATCGGACAAAGGGCTAATATCCAGAATCTGCAAAGAACTAAAACAAATTTACAAGAAAAAAACAACCTCATCAAAAAGTCAGTGAAGGATATGAACAGGCACCTTTCAAAAGAAGACATCTATGCTGCAAAGAAACATATGAAAAAATGCTCATCATCACTGGTCATTAGAGAGATGCAAATCAAAACCACATTGAGATACCATCTCACGCCAAGTAGAATGGTGATATTTAAAAATCTGGAGACAACAGATGCTGGAGAGGATGTGGAAAAATAGGAACGCTTTTACACTGTTGGTGGGAGTGTAAAGTAGTGCAACCATTGTGAAAGACAGTGTGGCAATTCCTCAAGGATCTAGAAATAGAAATACCATTTGATCCAGCAATCCCATTACTGGGTATATATCCAAAGGATTATAAATCATTCTATTATAAGGACACATGTACACATATGTTCATTGTGGCACTGTTTACAATAGCAAAGACTTGGAACCAACCCAAATGCCCATCAAGGATAGACTGGATAAAGGAAATGTGGCACATATACACCATGGAATACTATGCAGCCATAGAAAAGGATGAGTTCATGTCCTTTGCAGGGAAATGGATGAATCTGGAAACCATTATTCTCAGCAAACTGACACAAGAAAAGAAAACCAAACATCAAAAGTGGGTGTTGAACAATAAGAACACATGGACACATGGAGGGGAACATCACACACTGGGGTCTGTTGGGGATTGGGGGGCTAGGGGAGGGATAGCAGTGGGTGGGGACGTTGGGGAGGGATAACATTAGGAGAAATACCTAATGTAGGTGATGGGGGATGGAGGCAGCAAACCACCATGGCATGTGTATACCTATGTAACAATACTGCAAGATCTGCACATGTACCCTGGGACTTAAAGTATAATTTTAAAAAAGTGAAACCAGTTAAGTAGACTAAGGCCTAACAATAGAAAAAAAAATCAATGACACCAAAAAGATATAGAGTGATAAGAGAATACAAATGGTCAATATCAGGAGGAATAATGTGGCATATTCTACGGACTTTAAAAGGATAATTTTGGCTAATAAATTTAAAATTTTATTGAAATGTACAAATTCATTGAAAAGTACAATTATCAAAATTTTCAAAAGAAGAGAAGTTAAGTAATCATATAATTATAAAATCCATAAAATTAATTATTAAAACCTTTTAATAAAAACTCTAGGCCTGAATGACTTCACAAGTAAATTATACTAAACGTTACATGAAGGAATCACACATATATTACAGAAATTATTTGAAAAAAATAGAAATGGTAATATGTCCTAATATATTTTTAGAAACAGAATTATCTTAATACTAAAACCAGACAATAAAACAAAGAAAAAAAATGCAGAATAACATACCTCACAAATGTAGATATAAAAATCCTTAATAAAAATTAATAAATAAAATACAGTAATATATAGAAAGGATAATATGACTAAGAGGGCTTATTCCAGAAATGCAATGTTGATTCAAAATTTTAAAATCAATCTAGTGTTACACAATATTAACTAAGTAAAGAAGAAATGGTCATTTCAATATATGGAAATATTTGATAAAACTCGACTCCTATTTATGATTAGAAACTCCCTATAAGCCATCAACAGAAGGAATCTCCTCAATGTTATAAAGGAAATCTAAGACAAATCTGTAGCTAATATTATACTTAAGGATGAAACATTGATTTCTTCCTAAAATAAAGAACAAGGCCAGTGTGTATTTTTTGGCCACTTCTATTCAACATTTGACTGGAGATTCTAGCTAGTGTAATTAAAGGAAGAGAGAGAAATCAAATGCAAATATAAGGGAAAGAGAAAGTTAAGCTGTATTTATTCTATAGATAACATGATCAAGTATTTATAGGATTTTAAATAATTACAAAAAATACTTAATCAGATAAGCAAAGACTTTGAATACAAAGTCAATGTTTATTTTAAAAATGTATTTCCATACACTGGCAACTAAAAATTGGAAATGAAAATTTTAAAATATCACTTGCAATAGTATCAAAAACATAAAATACTTATGGATAGGTTTAACAAAATATGTGTAAATATGTACCCTGAAAACTGCAAATCATTTCTGAAAAAATATTCTAAATAAATAGCAAAATACATCATTTTCCTGAATTCAAAGATTCTAGTGTGTTAAAATTTTCCAGCAGGGCACAGTGCCTCATGCTTGTAATCCCAGCACTTTGGGAGACTGTGGCAAGCAGATTGCCTGAGATCAAGAGTTCGAGACCAGTCTGGCCAACATAGTGAAATCCTGTCTCTACTAAAAATACAGCAACAACAAGAAAAGCCAGGCATGGTGGCATGAGCCTGTAATTCTGGCTACTCAGGAGGCTGAGGCAGGGGAATTGCTCAAACCAGGGAGGCGGAGGTTGCAGTGAGCTGAGTTTGCGCCACTGCACTTCAGCCTGGGCGAGAGTGAGACTCCGTCTTGAAAAATAAATAAATAAAAAAATGCGCGGGTGATGAACAATGAGAATACTTGGGCACAGGGAAGAGAACAATACTCAATGGGCCACGTTGGGGTGGAGGGGAGGGGAGGATGGGAAGGGATAATACCAGGAGAAATGCCTGAGGTAGGCAATGGGTGGGCGGGGGAAGGCGCGGGGAAGGAGACAGCAAACCACAAACCACCATGCCACCATGGCATGTATGTACCTATGCAACAATCCTGCAGGATGCAGGATGTGCACATGTATGCCAGAGCCCAAAGTACAGTTAAAAAAGAAAAAGATAAACAAAAAATAAAAAAAAGTCCTTAGTTCAGCTATAGATTTAGTGTAATCCCAACCAAATCCAAGTGTGTTTTTTTTTTTTGAAAGAAAAAGAGAGGAAAGAAAGTGAGAGTGAAAGAAAGAAGAAAAAGAATGTAAGAAAGAAAGAGGAAGAGAAAGAGGGAGAGAGAAGGGGATTCTTGTTCTATTGCCCAGGCTAGAATGCAGTCTAAAAATGGGTATTAAAAACCTCTTTTATGCCAATAATTGTGCTTAACAATGGAGACAGGAAGGAATAAG
>CAUYLG010006644.1:0-78819 GCA_963573385.1 Cacajao melanocephalus | reverse complement strand
TGTGGATTTATCCACCTGTCGTCTTTGTAATTGCTGACTTTCAGATTGGGTCTGAGTGGACGTCCGGCTTGTTGGTGATGAAGTTTTTTCTGTTTCTTAGTTTTCCTTTGGCGGACGCCCCTTCCCCACAGAGCTAGGCCTTCTCGGGTTCAGCTGTGCTTACTGTGACATTTCTCAGTCCTCAGCGCTTCCAATTGCTGTTCTCCTTGTGGGGATGGGACCAGCCGAGCCCGACTCAAAGGGCACCCAGTCCCGTATACTCTGCACTGAGAAGCGCCACGCCATGCCAGGGTGCTGGCAAAACAGCCACGCCGGCCAAGAGTTGCACTGGCGACCCATGTGGCTCCTGTGCTTGGTAGCTCACAGTTTGTGGGCAACAGAAATTTGTCTGAAATTGCAGCGTCCACTCGCTCTCTGAGCTTTCATTGGGAGCTACGATCCTGAGCTGTTGTTAATCGGCCATCTTGGATCTCTCTCCAAAAGCACTATTTTAAAAGCTTTTAAATGTAAAATATAAGCCAGAACTGATCTATTTTAGCTCTGTGTCCCATCTTATCAAAGTTCAAGAACATGAACTGGGTCATAAAACAAATAAAACACCCCAGAACAGGAAGACAAGAGAACTGAAGAAACACTATCAGGAAACACGTGTGCACTAATATGGCTACAAAACCATCTTGCAGTTCCCAGCTCTGGTCCCTTCCCACCATTCACCACGGAGTTGTCCCTTCACCCTAAGCTCTTCCACGCAGCACAAGAGCAGCTTCTACCCCTCTCCTTGGAATTGTCCAACCTTCCCTTGTTCTGGCTTAGACTTGTCTCCAACTTCAACAAACCTGCTACGCCCTGGTTTTCTTACCATCTTCACTTTGTATTATATATGTCTTCTGTGTAAGGGAAGGTTTATCTGGATGGTTCCAAACCAGATTCAAAAAGGAAGAAGCAGGATCTTACTTATTTGAAAATGTTGTCATCATGCAAAGTCTTTTATGAAGACTCTTCTCTTAGTACAGCTCTTAGTGATTTACTTTTTTCCCAAAGCTTTCTTTTGCTTTTAAAGCATCTATTGGATTGACCTGTTTTGACTGCAATACTTGTAATAAGTGATCTATGAAGCACTTAACTGTTTGGGTACTGCTTAAATTCATTAGAAAATCTGGAATTGAACTTCTGTCTATTTTTCTCCTTAAACTCTTACTAAATGGGGCTAGCATTGTGTTGTAAGAAAATGATGTGCATTTTAAAAATTGAAGCTCCCTACAACAAATCTCTGTTGAACCAGGAATTCTACAAGCAATTGGAAGTAACATCTATTAAGCTTCTACTTACTGCATGCCAGACACTTTTACATACCTCATCGTCTCATCTTCACTGAAACTCTTAGGGAGGTGTTATTCCTACTTCATGGACAAGTAAACTATGGCTTAGAGTTAAAGTTCAGACACAAGTCTATGTTATTTATGCTGTACAATATGGGCACCTAGTAAGGGGTAAATCTATTATCCAGAGTCTCTCTGACTCTACAGCTTCTCCTTTTAACCCCTGCACTCTAATGGCTGCTTATTTAAGCTTCCCTGGTGGAGTCCCATCACCCTCACCATGAAGCCCCTCTTTAATTTGGCCTCTGCCTGCCTCTCAAGCCTCATTGTGCACCATTTACCCAATTTAGACCCACGCCCAACTATGTGTAGTTTTCTCAACAGGAAATGCTGCTTCATAGCTTCGCAACCTTTCTCTGTATCCACCGGATAATTCCTATTCTTCAAGAGTCAGCTCATGTGCTCACTCTGCCGATGTTTACCGTGACCTCTATACCACCAGGCAGTTCGATAATTTCTTCATTGTGTTTCCATATTCACATACGTGCCTGTATCACTCATGAGCTATGACTCTTCCAGGTTGTCTTATGAATAGCATCTCCAGGATCCAGCACAATGCCTGATGCATAGTAGGATCTCGATAAGACTTTGTTGGCTAAATATGTGATTCTGCAGCATAAAGATCAAAGTACTGACTCCAGCAACTTTTACAGTTCAAAGGAGGGTTACATCATGCTTCATACTGTTGATTATTTACTTAAATTTCTTATTCTTCCATACTCTGTTTTCGTATTTTGTCAATTCTGGCTTTGTCACAAACCCGCAACCCCAGTTAATGCTGATCTCATTATTTTTGTTTGTATAGCCTAACTATACCTTCTGACATGCTTCCATCATACTCTGGGCTCTCTTTCCAGCTTCCCTGATATTGTCATTTCAGTTCTTCATTCTTAGTGTCACTGTGAATGTGAACTCCCAACACTGGTGTGGCAACAATTTAAATTCCCTCCCTAACTCCTCAGTTTTAACAATGCCAGGAAAATCTAATTCAATAGAAACGGGAAAAAATGGCGTTCATGCAGATGATTTGCAGCAAGAGATATAAGAAAAGCCATTCTCCGCTGGAAACAAGTGTTCCTAGCATTGGGCCCCTCACCTTGTGGCCCCAGGTGAACAGTGAACTCTTGGTGAGCAATCAGGCTTTGCAGTCTCATAAGTATGGGAGAGCATCACTGCCCATCTCATCTCCTTCCTGGCAGATAAAACATTCTTTTGCTTCTAATTAAAAAGATTAATAAAGGAATAGAACACATCAGGCGCACATCAATCATTGCCCATGTGGTTCTTATTACTGTAATTAAAAGTTATCTTTCCCAAATTTCAGGATAAAAGTGCCATGATCTGCAATTGAAAACACATTGTAAGGTTTACATTTGCCAACTTCATTTGTTTTTCCTCTTTACAAGAAGAATGGCAAAGCAATATTCTTATGGCTGATATGTTTAGAGGTGTCCTTAATAGCAGTCTATCTGAAAAATGCACTTCTTTATTTCTTGAAACACCCTGAAAGAAGGTACATTTCCCTTTTGTATTCAAAATGTATGATTGCTTATTTTTATAATTCCTATGCTTGTCTTTTCTTTTTGTTCAGCTGTCAGTGCCCTTGAAAATTCTGATATAAAAGGCATTTTTAATGACAAGTTAAAAATTTACTAAAGGCTCCACTGTCATGCTTGGGCTAGAACAAGACAAACTTAATGCTTAAAGAATTTCTGTCTCCCAGAATGCATCAGCTTCCCCAAAATGGAACAAAGCACCAAGCCCCTTGATTCACCTGGAAATGTGTGTGATTCTGGGGACACTGAATCCTTTTATACAATCTGAAGGAGTGAAGTCAACCCTGGGTCAATTTCTGGGGGATTAGCAACGCAATTTCACTGCAATCAAATTTTATTAAGAACTGACAGGTCAACCGGGCACCATGGGCTTATGAGTTTATTAGGCTGCAGCCAAGGTGGGAATGGCTGGAGACACAGAAGGCAGTTCAGAAAGTTCATAGCTCACATTCTCTTTCTGGGTATGAGGTCTCCAGGCAAGAATGATTCTCCTAGGAGGCCAGTTGATTCTTAATGTTTCTGGCTTTGTCTGTACCAGTTTATATCTCTCTCCGTTCTTTCAACCTATAGTTCTTATTAGTATTCCTCCTCTCTCTGGCTCTTTGCATTTCCGGGTTTCTGGAAGCCTTGCTGGTTGAAATGCATGAACATTGCCTTTCTCGAGGCTCTCGGCCTTCTGACTCAAGGCTCTATCTTCTCTCTGTTTTTCTTATCTGTGTCAAAGCAGGGGGCTTGTAACAGTCTTTGCACATCTTGCATCTGCACAGTTCAAAGCAGAAGCCTACAGCCTCAGTGTTTTTTCTTATCTATCAAGGCTTGCCTGTGCAAACAAGGGCCTCAGCAGCTTCATCTACATGGCTCCTGCACAGCCCAACTTAACACACATTGAGATGCGGTGACCTGCCTGTAAAATTTTAGCTTCTTTTATGAAAAAATACATACAACTCCAATTTGCACAAATTCTGAATCTACTACTTAAAAATCTCATTGATGGGGGGGATGGTGATGGTAACAAAAGAATTAACATGAATAAATGATTGATCAAATGAATTAAAGAAAAACTCATGTTTTTAGCTTATTGACACTGAGCACCCCCAGGGGCCATTGCATAAGACCAAAGTCCTTGTCCTCAAGGACTTAATCACCTATTCCAATAAGACATTCAAATCTGTGTAGAGCTGTATTTCCAGACTGAAATACTTCCTTTCCTAAAAGACTATTTCAATCATTCACATGGCACTAAGTGCAGTGCTCTTTGTATCTTAGCATTTCATGTTCATTCTTTTTCACCTAGATTGTGAGTCTCTAGAGGCAGGGAAATCTGCCTTTTTCCTCTTTGGTTCCCAGCACCTCTCACAATGTTCTCACATTGCAAGTGCTCAAAGAATGTTCACAAGGATGATGACTTTTAGTGGTTTCCACAGTGGGTAAAGTCAGAGCATCACAGAGTTAGCCCAGCAGGTGGAAAGCGTGCACATGGAAATGCTTGTAGTTATGGATAATTAATACCCTCTGCCATGCCTGCCTGTGTCACAGGCTGTCATCTTGGCCTCCCCTGGATTTCTCACAAGCTGATCGTCTGTGCTCAGAGCCTCCCTTGCCTACATCAATGTACTAAGGCATTGGGACAAAGAATGGGGTCAGAATTTCTTTGCCTGAGAAAGGATCTCAGTTTATCTAATCAGTGCTTATAAAAGTGCAATGCAGGCAGCAGCCAGTTAGCTGCACTTGCAGGATGGAATCTTAAAAGACCAAATTAGTGTGTTCGTAGGAGCAGGTAACCTCTGCAGCTCTGTGAAGAAGTAACTGAGAATGGAGCCTGGTCTGGGTACTGGCCCCTCTGCCAAACACACAGGACATGGACCTAACCTCAGACAGAAAGCCAAACAGAGGAATAGAGGTCAACGTTTTTTCAGCTCAGACCTGGAGTTTCCTAGTTTGAGTCCAGGGCTATAGAGAAGGACCACATATTGAACCCAGAAGCAGAGACCAAATATGCAGAACAAGATTTTTAAAAATGGAAGAGACTCTGTAATACCAATACTTTAAATGCTCAGAGTATATTCTCCAAAACAGTCAGTTTTTGTTATCTTGTCACCTGCTGATACCCCCACAGTTCTTTACTGAGAAACTTGACTATATTGAAAGTTAAATTTTCCAAGGGAGAGCCATACATTTCAAATATTCTAGATCTGCAAATATTTTCAATGAAATCAAATGAAAACATATCGTTTGAGACCACAGATATTTTCCACATTTTTCTTTGTTCCTCTTGGATACTTTTCTAACTTATGTTTGGTTTCATCACTTTTTAAGACAAGAAAACATATCAGTGGGACAGTTAGAGCACCAGCCCAACAGAACACTCAGAAACAAGCAACAGAAGCACATTGTTTAGGCTGCAGATCCTTTTTTTACTTTTCCATATGTTGGTCTACATGGAGCTAGTGATAAGGCAGAGTGTCTGTCACCCCGACAGCTAGTCTGGAGGCTCTTGTAGAAAAAAAAATACAGCACAACACATTGGTTGGAAATGGAAATGGACGTTTGGATGAAATGTTTTGTAGGTAAGGGGCTTGCTTTCCAACTAGTCTGCAAAATCCTTGAGACAGAGCCATATACCTATCATCCATAATGCATGGCTTATTTTTAGTATGCATTTACATACAAAGTTGATTTGAAGTCCTCGATGAACACTTCTTTCCAAAAAAAGTTTACTGGCTGTTGCAGAGACACAATCTCCATTTAAATGGCATCCTTCATGCCTTGGCTTGGTGGCTGGCCATGCATTTTAAAGACAGTTTCTCCTACCCTGTTTGAATAAGGAGTCCCACCCTCAAAAACCAAGAGCAACTTAGCGATGCTTCATCCTGTGTCATGTTTGGCCAGGGCTACACTTCCTTTTATCTGTTTCACTCTTTGATTATCAGATAAGTGACACTTACACCTATGGATACCTTTCAATGTTAGAAATTAAAGGCGTTATTTTCTCAGACACATATTGAAGACATGCCATAATTCAAGATTAATAGAAGGTAATACAGACGGCAGAGGCAAAAGAGATGGAACCTTTAAATGGACCTGCAAGAAACTCCTCCTTCTCAAATGACAATAATAAGTAAGGAAGATGGGTAACTATTGTCTATTACCATAACCTGCCATGTTGTAAAATAAGTTTAGTTCTAAAATAATACTGGTAGGTTCAGGAATTCCACTTACTTTGTAGAAGTCCTATAAAATCTAGATTTACATTCCTAATGGGTCCCAGGAACACACCAGAAATTCAACAGTAACCAAAACTGCTCTTGGAGAGGCCAGAGAATTCCCAGCCAGCCTGAACGCACACTGACTGTGTAATGGTAAGATCTTTGCCTAGAAATCTTCCCACACCTGCTCTGACCTTCTCAAGACTGACTTTCCAGAGCTAAGCTGGCATAGACTGGCTTTGAAGGTTTGAGAGAAATAGGGGGCAGTGTTCCATATAATCATACCTCGTCTTTGGCACCTAAAACAGCCGCTGAATTGTTGAGCCAAGGTTTAGAGAAATGGATGGGATGAGCTACCTAGAGTTTAGTACTTGAATAAATGTTACAAAATCTATATGGTGAATACAGCTAAGTCTTCAGATATTTGAGGTAGCTTTTCTAAACTTTACAATAGCCCCGAATTTGGTTTTAAGTTAGAACAAGAAAGCCACATAGGAACAACATTTCTTTTAAATTATTCCACGCTATGAGATTACATGGGGAGCAGATGAAGGCAGAATAATAGAGTTCAAAACATTGTATTTTGAGAACAAGAAATAGTGTTTAGCAGGACTTTTGAACATTTTGAACATGTCTAAAACCAAAAAACAAGTGCCTAGCCTAAACATTAAACATTAGGGGAAGGTTATTTGTTCAGATCTCTGTTTCATGTTACACAAGTAAATAATAAACAAGGGTGCTGGGTTTTCTGAATGGGATGCATTCTGCATTATGAATTTAGATGCAAATGTGGTGTTATGATCATCAGTGTTTATCATTTTACCATCATGATATAGGCTATAGCTTCTAGGCAAACTGCCTTAGAAAAATGGGCTTCTCCAGCTTCTCCTGCTCCCCAAGAGGAACCACAGAAGCAAACTAAGCTTTTTCTTTGATTTTCTAGACAGAGCATCAATAACAAAGTGTAGAACAGTGAAGAGCCCCCAAAGCAAATTCATTGTGGTCTGGGTAATGTGAACCCTCATCATTTTGATGATGCCGTTTTGAGAGAGATTTGTTATGTGCTGCGTATGTTTCATTTCCAACTGATCTGCTGTGACCCATTTGAACTGACCAGGGACAACAGCCAGCACCTGAAATACAAGCATCTCACTTCATTGACTGAAATGGGGCCCTCAAGAGCCAGAAATTCTAGTGGTTTCATTGCTTACTGGCTTGTAGTGCAGGTTGGGTAATGTAGAAGTAGACTAATGCTGAGGAGACTGGTAGCTGGATTAGTCAACGTTACTCTCCTTTTTCCTCTTCTCTTTCCTTTTGTGATTCCTTGACAAAAGTTTTTATAATGGCTCAGACAAGCCATAATTGAGCACTGTACTAAATGCTTCAACATGAATCACAGATTTAATCATTACAGAGGCCCTGTGTGGTTAAGCATTTTATAAATATAAAACAAACAAACAGTGGCATCGACAGGTTAAGTAATTCGCCTGAGGTTGCACAGCTCATGAATAAACCCCAAGCCCATATAAATCAAAAGTTGTTAGCCACTAGGCTATAACTGATTTTTATGAGCCACACTGGCTTTAATTTCCAAATTTCTGAAGACCATATCCCCTCCTTCCCACTCCTGCGTATTATCATAACACCTCTTGTACACCACTTTTATCTTCTTCTGTTATGCAACTTTTTAAAAATTAAATTTGGGTTGCTTTCAGGATTATTTTGGGTGTTTTGGTTGGGCACTTCTAGGGGAAACTGACAGAAAAGTGTTCAGTCAGCAGGGGCCATTTCGTTGTCCCCAGGAGCTTGTCTGTAATTTTGCATAATAATTTTGAATTATGTTCTCAAAGTGGCACCCTTAATTCTATTTTGGGCCTCCAAAGAGCCACATGCACCTGAACTATGGAAAGCAACTGCTCAGAAAGTCATAGAGGAATAGACAATGGCAGGTGGAGAATATATCATGCTGCCTCTGAAACTGAAGGTCCGCAAAAGGAACATAAAAGACAAAACAAGAATGAACTGGAGGTCAGAAAGTACTACAACTCTCTTAAGTAGGAATAAGGGAAAGAGAAAAACAGTCATTACAAAAGAGGCATGAAACAGAAAAGGCCCATACTGAAGATCAAAAACTAATGAAAAGAACAAGGTAAGGTGTCTTCAACAAATTCGCATTCAGCACCTACTGTTTTCTAGAACTGGAATATAGCAGTAAACAAGAGAGGCAAACTCCTTGTCCTCCTTGTGAAGTCTATAGTTTAATGTGAAAGACAGATATGGACCAAATGTCTATAAAGCTTGAAGAGTGTTTAGGGTGTTTTTAAGCTCTGCAAAGCACTTTAGATGCTGAAAACTGGAGGGCTGGTACAAGTTGTCTAGGAAAAGATTAGGAGGATAAAGAAGTAAAAGCACTGCATGAAAAAATGTAAAAAAAAAAATCTTAACAACGTTCTTTATCTCCTCATGTTTTGACTAGCCCCGTTTAGCAGGCAGTTAATAAGTATCCACCATATTTGATTGCTCTATTTTTGGACCATTTTGTACAGAGTACTCCAAAGTCTGTTTAGGGATCATGCTCTATGACAACTTGGAAAAGAAGATGTGTCTGTATATTTTTTTTCCTTTGCCATTGAGATGTTTGACATATTTGGGTGCACAATAAGCAAACACAGATGTGATGGAAGCAAAATAACACAAGGAAGTAATGATAAAAAGCTGAAAGTGAAAAGGCCATGCAGCAGATTTCGCAAATGATTTGAATACCAGAGGTCAGACTGTATCAACCCTATGGTTAGGCTCCCACATGAATATCATATTACAGGAAATACACACTGGAGAAGAATTAAAAAGGTGCACAAGGGGGTAACCAAGATCTGAAAGCCTTGGTATGCAACAAGGTTAGTGACTGAGATCTTTAGAAGGAAGAGTAGGTTATACGGTGGTGTTCCTCATTCTGAGACTCAGAAGATCATAGTTACATGGTTAGGAAAAAAGATAGATGCAAGACCAAAAATTCCAATGAACTACGTCTGAAGCAATGCCATTACACATAAAGTAATTTGGGAAGCAGACTCCTAAAGTCAGCAGGAGGTGCTCCATATACGCACATACTAACAGAACTGGGGAGAGGAAGCGCCTGAGTGCAAGGAGCAACAAAGTTGGGAGTGGGCAGAGAGAGCTCAGCGGGCTTGATTTCTCCAGAATGCTTTTTACAAATTTCAGACAGTGAAGTAGAGATGCATACAGGGCTGTTACTAACATCACCTACTATTCAGGGCAAATGAAACATGTCACCACCTGACAACTAAGAAAGCTGGCAAATAAAATGGGGAAACAGAAAGTAATCAACAAGAAATTTACCATGAAACGAACAGAAAATATCTGGTGACTTAGCAAAGATTTATTTTCCTAAGCTATGAAAACAATTTTTCTATGGTATAGCTAACAGAATTGCATAAAAGTCTCAGAAATGCCTGTTGATTTACTGACTGACCTCTTTACCTCGCCTCTGCTTCTGCCCTCTGCATAAACTGTCCTACTTATCAAATAATGTTTGGGAACTCTTTCCAGCAGATGTCTATTAGCTATCTTCAGAAACTCTCTCCTTAGACCACAGAAGCAGGTACTGAGGCATTATCTCTGAATGATATTCCTTAATATAAAACGTTGTTTTGCCATTCATTCCTTCTTTTGATCATCACATATGCTGTAAGTGCTCTCTGAGTACCATGTGCCACGTTTAGAGGCAGATCTGGAAAAGATGACTCCATTTCTCCACTTTTGCACAATGGGCTTTCTGATTATCTCAAGGAGAGGGAGTAGATGATGTTCTAAGTGAATATTCTAGGTTGCTCTAATCTCGTGCACAGCTTAAGTGAATGCAAATTGTTATTCCAGTGGTAGTGGCTCTGTTTCTAAACTTCCCCAAGCTGGCTGGTCACCATAACTTTGGTCCTGACAGACGGATACAGGACTAACCCCAGGGTTTGAAGTATAATCAGAGTATAAAGCCAAAACCAAAAAATGCAAGAAAAAAGCATCATCAATGTATGTTAGACAATCAGTAAAAATATTGCATCATTATTTTTTCTCATTCTAACAGAATGTTCATTTTTTATTTTGTATTTGTAATTCTGTGTTCCTTCTTAAACAAGTCCCTTCCCCTGTCCCCCATTGTATATGCTTTAGGCCCCACAAAACTTAAATTTGGTGGAGAGATGTGAATTCTTGGTTCTGCTGTTATCTAGCTATGACTGCTAAGGTTGATCAGTAAACTTATTTATTGATGGTGGTTGTTATTATTACTATTTTTTAAAGGGGAAAAATCCTTGTTTTTTATTTTTAATTTTTCCTTCTTATTTCCTACCAATGACGACAACAACAACAAAAAAACAAATATTTTCCCAGTAGCAGAAACTAGAAATCTGGGAGTTAGTCTGGTCTCTTAACTTGTCAAAACCAAACCAATGTCTGATTCTTTTGATTTTGACTCCCGTAATTCTCTCAATTTCATATCCTTTCCTTCATCCACCTCCACTCTTGTGACCACTGTACAAGTTACCATCCCTCAAAACACTCCTAGGTTCTGAACAATCACAGTGAATTGGTAGAAGATAAATTTTACAAACTTTCTGCAAAATGTTCCAATAATTTATACTAAGCATCTACAGGTGATTTTGTTTTTTTAAATCTTATTTCTTTTAATATTTATTTATTATTTCACCTCATGTTTCCTTTAAGCTTACATAACAATACTTTCAATGAATGGTAGTGGTGAGTTTCGGAAAAGGTAAGTAATGGAAAATTGTCAAGGTAAAATTCATTTTAGTTAAGGCATCATTTACAAACCCTCCAGCCCTCCCTACTTCAGATTGGTAGTACATCTACTACAGCACTTCAGCCTCAAAGGTCATCTATGGGACTTATGTTGATGTTTGGCTCTGGAATTCCTTTTTATCTTTTCATATATTTAAGCCCTGACTCGCTACCTAATCTAAAACTCCCTCAAGTGTACATTGAATTATCTACCTCCTTATAGATCTCATTGGACCTAGTATTGAAACACTGTGCTTACTAAGTATTTGTGGATTTGTTCAATTTATTTGAATTATAAGATTTTACACTGTTAACCATCCATCCATCCATCCACCCATTTATCCATCCATCTATCCATTTAACAAACATTAATTAAGAGCCTGTGTGTGCCATTATGGAAGCCCAGAATGGGAACAAATGAAAGCTGGGCTGCTCTGGTGGAAGTGGACCTGGAGCCCAGCCTGGCTGGCTTCCTTCTGGTAGCATTTGAAGCTTACATCTGTGGGTGGGAGAGAGCGATGTGTGCCGGGCACTATCCCCACAACCTCACTCTTCCAGGTACTTCCTAGGCCATGTGCTGGTGATATAACAATCAACACTGTACAGTGCCTTCCCTCCAAAAGCTTACATTGTCATGAGCAAGACTAGGAGGTAATGAGACAAACCATAATGACTTCACCTAAAGAAGCTGAAGGAAGTTACACAGTGGGGATATCTTTTGAGGTAGGTCTTGAATGAGGGAACCATCAGCAGGCATATAAAGTGGGGAAGCACTCCTAGGATACGAATTGGCTTCAGCAAGGGTGTAGTAGTGTGTAAGCACATGCCAGTGAAGACTAGAGAGGGCTTCTGTGGCGCTGACAGAGCACCCGTGGAGGTGGAGCAGAGGTGTCGCAGCAATGAGATACTGCAGAGCTTTGTTGACTATCCTGAAAGCACCGAGCAGCCACCATCGCTTTTAAATGGGGTGCTGAGATCGGCCTTGCATTTCAAAGCTGATACAGAAAACACTTTACTGGTTCTGAGCCTCCAGAGCAGGAATCCTATGTCCAGATTCCAAAATGATTTGTCACTTGGTATATAACTGTGGATGTCTGCCAGATGACTCATAGAAGCCGCTGTCACATACCCATCCCTTCTGAAATTAATTGTACTTAATCTGAACTGTGAAGTTTCACTAGTGTTGAGAAAAGAGAAAGAGAGCGTGTTCGAAACATAACTCTCTTCTTTTAAAAGTTTTCAAAGAAAGTAAGAATTCTGGACAAGGAACTACAATATTCACTCTCTTTCTCTAACTGTACATTTCTTCTAAACAATTTTCTGAGATTTCTCCATTGATTAAAGTTAGAACTTCACTGTGGGAACCCTTGAGTTTTAGCCAAACATAGATTATGCTTTGGATAATGCTGTGCACAGTGAGGTGAAATATGCCTACTTTTGTGTATCTAAAAATGATTAAGAAGTTCTGTCCTGAATGTGAAAGCCAGAATGAAATGATACACATTAGGCACAAAGCAAAGAAGTAAAGTACCACCTGGAGGGCAAAAAATACGGGTTTCGACATGGGCATATCTGTAGGTCTATCAAAAATATGATAAGGCAGAAAAAGCTGCTTGCATTAAGATCCACGTCTCTGAATTCTCCTAGAATCCGGGCACAGTCAAGTGTGGGGAGATTGGCACTTCCCTGGGGAGGTCTTCTAGGCAGAATGAACAGAAATGTTAATCATTAACCTCAATGGGAAGCCCTGTGCTAAGAGTTCATATTTGTAAATGTTTTTTGATCCTCGGATAAGCTGTTTTCTATACTGGCACTCCCTAGGTAACTCCAAAACTTTTTCTTTTCTTTCTTCAGCTGAGACCTTGAGTCGGGGAGGAGGTTGTGTTTGGGGAGAGAGTTAGAGCTTCTCTGCACCTGGGAAAATGCTAATTCCTGTTTTTAAGAAAATAGGCTAAGAAAAGGCTCAAGGGAGTCTAGGACATCAAAGAACTCTTTCAAAACAACTCTTTTAACGATTTAAATGAAAATGAGGCAGACATATATGGATTAAATTTCCCCTTAAAGCAGCCTGAGGTTTAAAGATTAAGGGGGAAAGAGATGGAGGTAAAATGTATTGGGGGTTTGTTTTCAGAGTTTCAACTACCCAAACTGAGTGCATGAACCCATGATGCGTCCATGTGTACTCCCATATGTGTGCTTGCTTGCACGCATGTGCCCCGTGGCCGTGAGACAGTCCCTTCACAGCTGAGGATTTATGCAGCTTGCCAGGAGAGAAGTAGGCCACGCCAGCCTTGAAAGCACTTTAGTTTGGGTGTTTTTACTCATGAAGGACACGTTGTCCTGTAATTACTCTGTCATTTCTTAAAAGGTGAAATCCTTAACAGGTTTGTGCTTTATGTGTTGCTGTGAGTGTTCTTGTCAGAGCACATCTAACCAAGTTGGAATCCACATTCCATATCTCCTTTATGGGGAACAAAGAGGAACTGGACATTTTAACATGTGCTAAAGCATCTAGAAGAAAAAAACATTAGTCAGGGAGGTCATAGATGAGGTGCAGAAAAATTGCAAACAACATTCCTGTTACCTCTTTGGGTTTCAAAATACCTATGGAATAAATGCTTTGTCATTAACTTCTTTTTTTCCCATTTCTCTCTCTGTCAATAAACAAGCATAACATTTTGTATCTGTATGTGATAACAGAATAGGGTAGGGTAAAAATAGCTAATGTTTAACTCAAAGGAAGAAATGAAAAACATACAAGTCCAACTAATGTAAATGTTAAAGTTATGTTTTAATACTTAAGAGAATGTACGAGGAGATGCTGGAATTGATCAGGTTAGTTATTTGTTCTGTGTACTACTGATAAATGTTCCAAGGTTAGTGACTTAAAGAAAGAAAAGTTTGAAAGCCTCAAATAATTAGAAATTTTACTGTTTCAAAGATCAAATGCAATAGGAATGCAATTCATTTTTTTCTATACCGAAATTAATCTTTCAGTTTGAAAGGTCTAGCACTGTGAAATGTTATAGGGCATTTCTGGGCCAAGTCAGAATGAACATTTAGCAGGCTTATCATCAACTTAAGAATGATGTTCTAATTTCATAAATTGTAAAAAGTCTTGCGTTCTTTAAGTCTATAGGGAATTCAGATCAATAGGTGAAATGTCTGTGGACTGTATGGCTTTGTATGATTAAGAAAGCAGAAGTCTAACCTCTGTGTATGATGTAGGCAATTACTTTCTACTGAGTTCTCAAGGCTAGGTCTCCTCCTGAGGTTCTTAAACTGCAATCATCAAACATAGTTACTTTTCATTTAGACCCAGCCCATAGCAACACAGCCATTTGTCATTCCATCAGCTACCTGCCTTCTGCTGGGGCACACTGGTAATCAAGCTGTCTGTCTTGTCCCCTCACCTGCACACTATTGCTCAGAAATCTCTGTTAACTTGAACTTTTGAAAACATAACACATAACAATCATGGAAGTCAATACTGAGATTCAGCCAGTGCACGGTGGGTTCCACCCACAGTGTTGCTTCTATTTGGAGTCTTTTCTGATGGTGGCATCATCTTTGTTAGTCAGTGCTCATCCAAACTGATTTTTACATATTTTGAATATGATCCTTGAATGGATGCATAGTGATTGCTATCCTGAATTCTTCAGGTCAATGTCACTTCTTCTCAGTGCGGTCACTGACTTAGCCTAGGGTCTTGTGATAGTTTGCCATGGCTATTGCAAGAGGCCCTGATACAGCATGAGGCCAGGAGTGTTTGCCATGAGTCATGTCTAGGTAGGCAAGACTGCCCAAGCCTCTATTATCATGATAGATTTAGAATCTTCAAGGCAAACAAAATACACACACATGGAAAGATTCAGAGAAAATAGAAACTAAGAAGGGAGTTTTGGTTCAAGAAAGATGGGTTAATGTCAGAGGAGAGATGATTCTGAAGCTGACGGTGTGTCTACTCAGGAAGTCCCCCAGCCAGTCTTGCAGCCTTTTGTCTGAGTTTCAGGACAAGGTGAATGCAGGTGGAAATGAAAAGTTAATTTCACCTCGATCTTGGCAGGACTTTGGAAGTATAGCCCTTGGCAGCATTTTCAGTACTTTCAGTACTTTCTCTAGCCAGGGGAAGAGGTATTCTTAGCAGACACCTCAGTTCCATCAAAACCTTGATGTAGATGCCAGTGGGTGACCACAGAAGCAGCATCCCCCTGGCTCCTTGACTGTAGGTTAGCAACAGAACAGCTTGTTTGGATATTGACAGCCATGGTCATGGGAGCCATGACCACAGAATGGCAGTGTTCTAATACATCCATTCATTGATTCCAATCAATATTGAGTTCCCGCTAACCAAGAATAAGGGGTTAGGATATAGCAATATAGTAAAAAAAAAACCCAACAATACCTGCCTTTTTGACCATTAACTGCAGTAAAAGATACATTTTCTATCCCAACCCAGTATACATACATATATATGTACATGCACCTCCATGTATATTAAAACAATGCTAACCCTTGCCATGCATACTGTGTCATATTCTTTGTTTACAGATATTTTCTATTATATTATGTCTTATTTTGTTTAAAAAGATATACTGGTCAGTTCTGCTAAATTGATTTATGTATCATTAATGGTCTGTGACCCACAGTTTGAAAAACACTTTTCTAATAGGGACTAAAGCTATTATATCTAACGTTCATTAAGCATTTACTATGTGCTAGGCACTGTTCTAAATATATTACATGTATTAACTTATTTAGTCCTCATAACTTAACCATGTTCACTCAGTAAGTTGAGGAAGCAGGATTTTCCAGACAATCTTAAATTTCTACACACATAAACAGGGAGGAAGGAAATGAATATTACAGAATAACCAAGGGGACTAAACATCTTTAAACACTCCCAGATCTATTTAGAAAACAAATTTAAGGGGGAGTAGACTATGAACAGTCAAGAAAATAATGCCTTATAACTGTTATATGATATTTTTACCTTATAACAGTGCTATGGCTGGAAAACACAAGCGACACCCCACTCCATCCCTGCTTCTTCTAGAGTTGAGTTGTTTCAATGTAGAATGATCTTTTCATCCTCTGACTTCAAAATCTTCAGTGAATTTCCAGGACTCACTTGGAAAAGTCCATTTGCCTTAGCATGGAGTGTGTATTCTTTTGTGCTCCATGCCTGACTACATAGCCTCAATTTTCATCACTCCCTAACAGGCATCTACATTGCAACCAGGCCTTGGTATCTGCTAACCATAAACAAGCCATGGCCTTTCCTGCTTCTGTGCCTCTGAATATGTTCTTGAGCTTGCATACATTCTTTCTCCCACCAAGCATTCCCTTCTCATATTCTCCACTGGTTGCTTCCTATTGCTTCCTACTCACTTTTCAAGAACTTTCTGACTTCTTGGTGAAGGCTTCTTTAGCTCCCTGCCAGTCCCTTGGCACAAATAAGTGCTATCTCTTACCGTTTTTCAGCCCCTTATATAGACCTCTAGTATCTCATTTGTTACTTGACATTATCATTATGGTTTAATCAATTTTCTGAAAGCAGAGCTTATGCCATATCCCCTTGTTGCTACTCAAGAGGAGGACTTGGGGATTTTCTCTTAAAACATAAAAAATCCACACCATAAGAAAAAAATATTGTTTTAAGGCTCCTTATTGTTCCAAGAACTACTCTAATGGCCGAGCACCATGAGTTTAGTCACATTGGGCTGCAGCCAGAATGGGAAATGTCTATTGGAAGTAACATAGTATGCTTAGAGGCAGAAGCCAGGCCAAATTAAAGCATCTTGGAGAAGTCTAGAATTTAAACATCGGAGAGAACAAATTAATAATTGAGAGAGTAAGTCACAGGGTTTTATAAAAAGGCTCAGGTTCAGTAATGAGTAATGGAATGTGGCTTAGCAATTGCCAGAATTATCCATGACATTTATTGCTTACATTTACAGAAATGGGTCAAGCAGGTTAACTTTATATAAAATATAAGGATTTCTAAATATAAACACAAAAGTCAAAAAAGAAAGCACTAACAAACATAAGTTCATAAAAATTCAAAACTTCTCCACATTTAAAAGCATAATAAAGGGAAAACAGGATAAGAAAAATGTTTTTAACATTTTTGATTCATATCTTTAATATACAAAGAGCCTTTACAAATCAATAAGACAATATAATCCTCCCAACAGGAAAATGTGGAATGACAATTTACAAATAATAAATAAATATGAACATATTCTGTGTTAGAGTTTAACCACCGAAGAATAACCAGTATGAGATACATATTAAGATATTTTAACTGTGGGGATTTGACTTACGTGATTTTAAGTCTGAAATCCATCATATGAGTCCTCAGGAAAGATAGACTGAAGTCATCCACAGGTGAAGTTTCCTCTTCATGAAAGAGCTGTGCTCTCAAGGCCTCTTAATGATTGAACCAGGCCCACCTAGATTACCCTCAGATAATCTCCCTTCCTTAAAGTCAACTGATTATGGACTTTAATTACTTCTCAAAATATCTTCACAGCAACATCACAGTTTAATGTGTCAAGTTAACACAACAAAAATTTTACTGTCTATCCCTTGAAAACTTGACACTTCTAGACATTTTCCTAAACCATATTTAATCTTCAAGTAGAAAAAACATAGTCATATATTTCAACCTAAGCTGAAATAATTATCTTTCATATAACTGAAAACACAGTAATCTTTTCACCAGAAGAGGATGCAGTTTTTTGTGAGTTGTTCCTTCTTTTTTGATATCCAGTAACTTAAATACTGTGATATAAAGTTAACAATTATTACTACATCTTTTATTACATAATACGGGGATAAGAAAAAAATTAAAATGTTGTTTATATATACATGTGTATATACATATTTTTATACATCTATACGTGTATATATATATATACACACACACAAATACATACACATACACTCATATACGTACATACAAACATGTTTGTAACAAAATAAGGAAGAAATACTTAACAATGTTTACAGTCATTGTCTCTGCAATTGGTCACACACTAGTAGCTGACATTTACAACTTCCTTCTCTCACTAGGCACTCCATATTCCCTTTCCAACAGCAAGCACCTCAGATGGTCATCGTTGTTTGCCTGGTGGAGTGATCCAAACCCTTATTTCTGAAGAGTCTGGGCCACTATCAGGTTTGTTATAGTTCTCCATTAGCTTTAATCACAGGACACGGAAGTACTAGGAGATGCCGACCTAAGGGCTTCCTGCATTTTAAACATAGTGTCCCTTACCTCCATTGTAGAGTAGCTGTTCAATTTCCCATTGATGATTAGGACCAATTATCCCAGCCAGTACAGAAATGCTCTTCTTTGCCTGGGAACTCAGAGACATGAGGAGCTTAAAACCGTCAGGTAACAGCCTCAACTTCCAGATCAATGGAAGCATTGTGGTGTCTTCCGGAGGAAGCACTCTTAACTTTAGAACTAAGACTTCGAGGTCCACAATGCACAAGTTCATGTGGATGGCAAGCGAAACTCCCGATAGTCACTCCCCAGGAGTAATGGTGAGTGGAGTAATTTTCATCACTTGATTTTATCATGTTCACCCCTTGATTCCTGAACCCACGAATCCTGGCTATGGGAGAAACAGTACCATACACTAGATGCAAATTTACAGCACATACAACCTCCTGGAGGAAAATGCTTCAGTCCTGGAAGGTATTGCCATGTAGCTGGTACCGTCTCTGAATTTTTAAAAGGCTCTTCTGATATTCTATGAAGCAGCTACTTCAGGATGCCGAGGAACGTGGTAAGACCAGTGAATTTCATGAACGTGGACCCATTACTGCACTTAATTTGCATGAAGTGAATTTCTTAATCAGAAGCAATGCTAGGTGGAATACTGTGATGGTAAAAAAGGCATTCTGTATGTCCACTGATGGTAGTTTTGGCAGAAACATTGTATGCAGGGAAGGCAAATCCATACCCAGAGTAAGTGTCTCTTCCAGTAAGAACAAAGCATTGCCCCTTCCACAATAAACGCAATCCAATGCTGTCATACCACCACTAAGGTGCAAGCCGATCACTGCAGGCAATGGTGCTATATCAGGGACTTGGTATTGATTTCTCTTTTGGCAGATTGGCCACTCAGCAGTGGCTGCAGTCAGTCTAGTCTTGGTGAGTGGAAGTCCATGTTACTGAGCACTTGCATAGCCCCTATCCCTGCCACCATGGCCACTATGCCCATGAGCCCATTCTGTAATGACAGTACTGGTTAGGGCAAGAAGCTCACTGGTATCCAGAGAATAGACCATCCTATCCACTTGATTATCGAAATCCCCCTCTGCTGAGGTCATCCTCTGATTAGTATTATTATGGGACACAGATATCTTTATACTCTTTGCCATCAAAAAGGTTTTTCCACATGCTTCTTTCCCAGACTTATTTGTTACCAATTGTATAATCATTTTGTTTCCAAACCATTGGCCACAGACCATATATCTGTATAGACTTTTACCTCTGTCATTTCCTTTTCCAGTTTACCTCCAGGTTCTCTGTTTGAAGTTCACGACAGTCTTTCAAGTATGTCCAGAAAGGGGCTGCACTGCTGTTGCTGTCCACTTTTGAATAGTGCCTGAACATTGTGCAGAAACATCTGTAAATCAGGCCCAAGTTTGATCTTCCTCAGTCAACTAGTCATGTGTGGTGGGGGGAGGGGGAGAAGGTGTATATATTTGTGTGTGTGTGTGTGTATATATATATATATATATATATATATATATGTCTGTATCTATTCATTCACATTTAAAATAAATTAGTATACATTAAAACAAAAAATAAGTTTTTTAAACAGTTATGCTACATCTTTCAAGGCAGCTAAGGCTAGCATGTGTATAAAACTGTGTATTCAAATTCTTTAAGTCTCAAAAAGTACAGTAGTATATGCAGTACTATTTCTCAGTACATTTAACACAGTCAATTTTTTTCTCTTCCACTAGAGTAGATAATTTCTTTGGTTGCTCATCAGATAATTAGCTTGCCAGGAAAGCAGCTAAGACCACATTACAAGATTTACATATAGATCTCTAAACACCGCAGCAACAGCAAAGCAAGATACTCACCAAATGACAGCCATGAGGGAACTGAGACCTTTAGATAGAAGAGCAAATGTCCACGCCCCCATCTCATGCTCTAAATGAATAAACACGCCAATCAGCCAACCAACAGAGTAAGGATTATTTTCAAAGTCAATACCAAACTCTATTTCAAGAATAATAACTGTTTATTAACACTTACTCTCTTTCAAAAACATGATAGGTTCTGGGCTATAAAGATGAACATATCTTCTTGTCATTGAAAACATTCTATATCAAAGATAAAACACACGTCTTTGACCTTAAGAAGTTTGCATTCTGAAAGATAGGATGAATAATTACTAACAGTGTATACTGAAACCTATGTAAGCATAACAATCTATACATAAAACCATATATATGTATTTGTATATTTATGATGAAATAGGAGCATTGCTTATATCTTGCTGATCATATAGCTTAGAATAATAGCACAGTAACAGTTACTAAAAAAAATAGTGTTTATTTTATGCCAAACAGTGAAATACATGCTTTTTCTCAAATGCATTAGCCATTTAATAGTTCCAGAAAAACTTACGTTTATTATCACCATTAAGCAGATGAAACAATTGAGACTAAAAGAGGTCACTTAACCAAAGTCTCCATACTACTATAAAGTAGAGGTGGATTTCTGGTTTGAGTATAAATCTTATGCTTTTATCCATTAAGCAAAACTTCTTACAGAGAAATAGCAAATAAACATTCAATCCCTCATCGGTAAGAACTTTATGAGGTGATCCCTTTGACTTATACATTCACAATTTATATGGTCTAAACAATAGAAGTGCTGGGTTCAAGTTCTGGCTTCACTAATGTCTGGTTGTGTGACCTTAGCAAAGTCATTTAACTTTGCCAATGCGCTCTACTTTATCTATAGATGTGTTAAATAGTAAATAGCTCATATCATTGGCAAATCTTAGACATTAAGTGTATTGTATATTGAAAAGGTGAATCTAAAGGTAAAATGTTATCGACTTTCTTTGCAATGTTGCAAGAGGCCAAATGAAAATTAGAAAATAATCAGAAATAATTTTGAAAATTCTTTATGTCAGTATTTTATCCAGGAATTTTATCATCTTCATGATAAAATATAAAATCAAAAGAAATCAACTAAGAAAATCAATAATTCCTGAAAGAATTTGATGAGGGAGTTAAAAAGATCTCTATTTGAAGGGCAAGTGAGTGAACACGTATACCGACCAGCTGAGTGATGTTAGCTAAGTCATTTTCTCTAAGCCTCAATTTCTTCATTTTCCAAGCTATAGGGTTGGGCTAAGTAATTGCTAAATGCCTTTGCAGGTCTAACAGTTTATCAAAGGAGACCCTCAGGATCCCCTGGCTGGGACCACTGTCCTCTACTTTGGTCAGAGCAGCTTAGAGAATCTTAGAAATATCTTCCGCCCAGATGATCAAGTTGCATTTCAACCGCAGAAACTCTAAAGACAGTCTGGTTTTCTGAATTAACAGTTTTGTAAAACATATCTTTCATTGACTTCAATACCAACCACTTAATCCCTGGAAATTAAAAGAGGGAGTTTGAGTTTGAACTTCCGTGGTGTTATTGGTGTATGGAAAATCCTGTTACTTAAATCTCACTTTTGTGTGTTACATTGTAATTTTTAAGAGATCATCACAGCAATCTCCTTATTTCTGTTAACTCTGAAAATCCAAATGGGTTTATTTCTTAAATTGCTAATAACCTTACCCAGTAAGACAAATTATCAAGTATATCGACTACAGTTGAATACAAACTCTTTATTTGATGAAGTCAAGGAAAATACGAAGATTTCCATTTTGAGAGTAAAAACGCCAGGGTGAATTACTTGAAATGCAGTTCAACATGATGAAATGCCATAAATTATACTGAACATTTCTTTGTGTAGATATTCAGCACTGTATGCTTTTATTGATAAAGCTGCAGCTCCCTCCACCACACACACTTTTTTTTATGAGGACTAACAATTACATTATCCTGAGAAAGAACGTGACTCCTTTATCTGACTACCGAACGCTTACAGACAACTTATTGTCTTATACTAATTTTAGCAGAAAAAAAAAAATATCTGCTGAGAAGTTCTGCCTTGCACCTTGTGTCCTTTTGGTCTTTGCAGTAAGGGAACAAGTCATTTTACTCCAGTTAAAAGCAGGAGCCAAGGTGGAAAGTATTCTCAGATACAACGTAACAAATGTACTACTGCATAAAGATGCTTTTCAAACAAAAGTCTGGCAGAGCTCAGGAATCAGAACAGAAGGTAATACAGAGTTCTACCAGGCTGTACTAGAAGCTCTCGAAGTGTGCTGGATGATTCCCCACACACTTTTCCCCAACTGGGCATGCGTTTTGGCAGTCGGTCTTCTGTTTAGGTTCTGCCATTTGATTTTCAGGGAATTGCTACAGTATACAAATGTTAAAAAAAAAATCAAGGTTTTAAAGTTCCATATGTTTGAGTAAAGTCTTCAGTAGTGACCAGCTACGTTCCAAAGAAACCTGTTTGAAAGTTTGCAAAAACCTCTGCCTAGTCCGGGAGGAAAAGGCCTCGTTCCCTTTGCATTAGTCACTCCGTAAAAGATTAATCCTAATGAGCTACTTTCTACAGGCAGGCACACCCAGGCTTTGTATTACATACCTACGGTTTCTCAATATTTAGGCCAAAATGTGTACACTCAGACGCTGATAGATATCGTCTTTCCAGAAACCATTAACCACGGTATTAACTGTAATAACTTAGTGAGTTTAAGGAATGAGGCCAAGCAGTGGGGGAGTCGCTGGGGAAACAGTTGTTCAAAGCAGTGTAAGAGAACACACTGATGGAACTTACAATTCTAAAAACAGAGCAAGAAGAAAACCCAGTCCACTGTCTTTTCATTTCATCTGTTCTACCCTGCCATCCCTCCCTCTGCTAGGTCAGCTTTTAGCAGGTAGTGCTGCGGGCTTAATTGATTTCATCAGTTAATGGCAGCCAGTCTGATGGAGGTTGATGTTTTTTATTCAAAGAATCAGCGTGAAGGTAGAACTTCTGATACCTTTGCCACACCACGGGAGGACCACCACCATACACAGGATCACTACACTGACCCAAGAGATTTCAGCAGTTCACTACTTTTGCCCTATGACACAACTTCACTTTAGCCTGGCCCCAGGGAGCTGGTAGAGAAGCCTATTGCTCTGAATACATTTCTAGGAGTTAAGGGTTTATACTTAACTACCTTTATTCTAATGCAGTTCTAAAATTAAATTTCCTTTATATTCCATGATGGTTTTGCCTTATGAAAAAGGGTTTTTCAATTTTATTTTTCTCACCTGTCGCTTGAGACAGTTTACTGACTATTGAGACTGAGAAGACAAAGAGGCCAAGCAACTGGAAGAAATATGAAAAGGGAGATAATGAGGGCATGTGAAGCAGGGTGAAGCATGAATCCCGTCAGTGGTGGCACTCAGTTTGAATTTAAACTCAACCATTGATTGAGCTGTATGTACAGCCATATGCACAGCACAGTGCTAGGTGATGTCCATTTAGTGAACCGATCAATGACCCTCACCTTCAAAGACTTACGTTTTAGTGAGAAACAGATCAATAATATTTGCTAACATAATTTTTGTAGACAAACTCTGGCGCAAAGTAAAGCACTTTATAGGCTATATCACTTTTAATCTTCACTACATCATATTATTAAATACTTACTATTCCTACTTTGTAAATAAGGAATCTTAGGCTCAGAAAATGTAACTGCCCACCCCAATAGATGGGCATTCCGGGGATCAAACCTAGATTTTCTAAACTCAGGAATCATGTTTTTCTGGATTTTGAGATAGTGATTCGCCAAGGATACAATAAAAATTAATATGAGCCTATTGAAATGAAGGCTAAAACAGAGGTAAGAAGTTCTGTGGGATAACAAAATAAGGAAAAATTAATTTTAGCTAGTTTAATTAGGAAGTTATAGATCCATGGCTGTGTCAATGCCTTCAAGAGTTTCAAATGTCAGTTTAAGATGTTTGAGTGTTATTTTCAGGACGTGAGGTACAGTCCCATCTTTTAAATTCAAGATGTAACATGCAAGCAGAAAGGAGCCTTGAGTTGAGGGCCTGCATACCATGATAGTCTGTGCTGCCCAGTGCAGTAGCTGCTAGCCCACTTGGAGCTACCAAGCACTTAAAATGTGGCTAGGAAGACTGAGAAACGAACTTTTTAATTTAACTTAAATCACTTTAAATTTAAGTTTAAAAATTGACCTTAAATTCAGTTTTTGGAAACGGTATACATTTGAAATAACTTAAGTATGTGAGTCTAATTTTTCAACTGTTAATTTTATAAAATCTAAATACAGATCAAGCACTTTTGATGAACGCTTAACAGATTGAGATATTCTGCAAGTGTAAAGTACATTTTAGATTTTGAAGACTTAGTAAGAAAATAAGAATGCGAAATATCTTAATAACATTTCATATTATTTTGGATATGTTGGAGTAAATATATTATTGATTTCACCTGGATCTTTTAATTCATTTTTAAATGTAGCTACTAGAAAAATTTAAATGACACATATGGCTCATATCATATCTCTATTAGACAGAGCTGGCTTAGTCTAAGGGCAAAGACTTTCCTACTTGGCAGAAAGTAGGAGAAACCAGTAAAATCTGGACAAAAGCCTCAGCCTCTGTAAACTTAATACCAAGCACATTTTGTTTTGTAGGAAGTAGTAGAGCAACAGATGTGTACCTGTACCTGAGGTGGACAGCCTGTACAATCAAAGAACTGGACCAACAGAATGAGGCACTAGGCCTCATGAAGCTAAGGTAGTCATACAATTCTAAGACTTGAAACAAGAGGCAGAAGTCACTTCTACGCACACAGGCTTCCTTTCTCCATGAGAAGATAAACACCAAACCATCAGCAACTGGTATGTACTTTTCAGTCACATATTTGGCTACATCTGTTCCATGCCTATTTCAACAGTCTCTCAACTTGCAATTTGCCTTCACTTTTGGAGGAATGCAATATATCTTTGCCTGGTTTCTTAGGTACCCTCCTTTGTTGGTGGCAGAAAAATTAAAACATGCAAGCCCTGGATCATGCACGGAAACTTCACTTTAGCCCCTAACTACCGTCATAAAACCCAAGACAGTCTCCATTCCCTGGTCTCTCAACCATTTTCAGACCTGCTTGGGAACCTGTTCTCCCCAGGAATCTTCAATCCATGATGAATAAAAATTTTCATACTCTCTTGGTTTGTGTGTATGGTTCCACAGTCATGATATCTGAGCCAAGTTTTGTGTGAGGAGTCCACTCACTACTATGGGGTGATTACAACAGCATATAATTCTAGTTGACAGCTATGTACCTTCAATGTACTGAAGATACTATTCCACTCTCTTAACTTTTATTGTTGCTATGATAATTCTGCTGTCTGCAGTCGGTATAATACTATTCTTTCAAATGTTTTTTCCTTCGGCTTCTTTAAAGAAACTTCTTTTTTATATTGTGTTCTGAAGTTTTATTATGATATGTCTAGGTGTGAATTCAATTGTATTTATCATATTGAGGCTACTTTTACTTTCCGAATCTGATAATTCATGTTCATATCAGTTTTGGAACAACTTCTCCATTTTCTCTTTTTTCTTCTGGATTCCTTTGAAATAGTTCTTTTCCATGGTATCGTTTTCTTTATCATTCTGTACTACATTATAGGGATAATTTTTAGAGATGCGTCTTCCTGTTTCCCAATTCTCTCTTTAGTTAGATTTAATATGCACTTTAAAAGGATTGTTAGTTTTATATTTTCAGTGATTATGGGCAAGAGAGTGAGACTCCATCTAAAAAAATTATCTTCTCTATTTCAATAGCTAATTGGTCTTTTCATACTACCTTTAAAAAGTCATTCTCTCATTGTTTTAAACATAATTATTTTATAGTGTCTAAACTTCTTATGTGAGGGTAGGATGTGCGTAATCCCATTTCCTGTGTATCATGATGCTTGTTTACAGAGAATTGTTTTCTAGTGTGTTTTATAAATTCTGAATTACACGCTCATTTCGAATAGAGATTTATCTGTGAGAATCATATTCAGTTTATTGAGAATTTATCCCTTCATAAATGTTTTGTGTTTTCTTCTACAGAGCATTCCAGTTTGGGCCAAAGACATGTAAATTTCTTTGTTTAAAGGGATCCTTGCTTACAATCATAGTATACTTTTGAAAGCACATTGGCCTTAGGGAAAGCAAGAGGTTATAAACTCTTAAGTATGTAGTTCCCCTTTCCTCTTAGAGCGCATGTTTATTTTTTTAAAAGCACCCTTGTTGTTTTCCTCTGCAAGTGGGCAGGGTTTTGAATTTATGCAGACCTGACTTATAAACAGAGTCTCAGTCATACCTCTCTCCCTCTTTGGGGCTTCAAGGTCTTGCTTCTTACTCTGGGACTGCTGAGAATGGTGACTCCGTCGCACCAGCACTAAAGCGTCAGCTCCAGCCCACTTCACTGCTAATGTTTCCTGTTCATTTTTAAAATCTGTTTTTTTTCCCCTGACTTTCATGTTAGCTGGCCCATGCATTTAAAAAGATGTATGGTATTATAATATTTTTTAATTTCTAGGTATTTCATAGCTGGGGCAGACATCAAGTTACCTTAGTACATCATTGGTAGAAACAGAAATCCACAGAAAAGCTTTTCCTCCCTTTTGTTTCCTTTTGTTTCTAGTGTTTGAAAAACACTAGAATATGGAACATATCAACTTTTACAAGCTCCTGGATGCATTTGGAGTAAATAAAGGAGTGGCACCCCTACACATTAACTTAGACCCTTTATGCTACAAAACAAATTTCTCTGATGCAAGTTGGAGAGTAGCTGTGTTGTGTTGCTGTATGTGCATACTTATTCAAAAATGCATATTTGTGTACATAAATGGATACATGTATAGACATTGATATTTCACTTTGGAAATGACTGCTTGTCAGCGCCTACTTCTGTATTACCCAGCTGTGTTTCTTAATTACTTCTCCTGAGGGGTGACACTCACCACGGTTCCCAAACAGCCTTTATTTAGATCAGGCAATATGTGTTTCTCTCACAGCCCCAGTGCACTGAAACCTGGTCACTCCTGCCCTAACCATTGTTCTCCAAGGTTTGGGTGCTGCTTTTCAGACCAAGACCAATTGCCCTTATCATGACCGTTGAACTACTGAGTTATTGCTTTTCCTCATGTGCCCGAGTTCCTAGACTGAGTTCTTTGTGTTTGCCCACTGTATTGAAATCCCTATTCTCAGATCATAGCCCTAAATATGAAATCTGTTCCACTTTACTCTTGCCAGTGGCTCTTTCTGGGACAGAGCACGTGCCATCAATTGGTGATAATATGATGGAGGTACTCCAACCGTGGTCAAACCTCTCAAAGAAATCTCCCAAGTATAACTTGCTTGGATTCTCTATGTACATGTGTTGCCCATTGACCTGGGGCCCTGAGACTTCCTCTTGGAAAACCTAGTACATAATATTTTCTGATTTGTGCTAGTCAAGTTCTTTGGACACCATGCCTTACATAGCTTTTCTGTGTTCATGAGAGTTACCATTAATACTTAACCAAGTTTCCAGATAAGTAATTATCAACTATTTGTATAAGGTGAATACAAATATTAATCTCTAGGAGTGGTTAAATAAATGTGTATATTTACATATATATATGTGTGTATATATATGTATGTATGTATATATATATGTATGTGTGTATCTATATATGTATACATACATACACACACACACACACACACACACACACATACACTCATATATATGCTCTTCATTTTACAAACAAAACACCCAATAGAAGATGGGCTGCCAAAATATTCAGCTAGGCTAATAATTTTGATATTTATTTGTGAACTTCACTTAGCTATTCATTCTTAAAATGGATTTAAGACCTTCATTCTCTTTGAATTTTTATTTTACAGTAATACAATACACCATTTTTTCCATGATTATTCTTAATATGAGCATTCAATTCCTATTTTCTCATCAATAACTTAAAGTAACGATGGAAACTGTATAAGAAAAATTGACCACTTAAAATGTACAGCCTCAAAAAGTAGATATACTCAATATTTTAATAATAGGGCAAAATACTTATTTCAGTCTTCTATGAGTATGGTAAAAGATGAGGGAAAAAAAACCCCATGAAGTTAGTAGGTGAGGGAATAGGACCGACTGGGATGGGAACATGGTGCCAACAAGGGTATGAAAGAGAATGAGAGATGCATCGCGAGAGAGCAGAGGGCTGAGGAGAAAATTGGAAGAAAGTGAAGAAGGAGCTATTCAAAGAAAGGGAAGACAGGTCCTGCAAAGAAAGGCCGAAAAGAATTGGGAAACATTTTCAATTACCCAGACAAAGGATCTGGGCAAATGCTTCTAAAATGGTAGAAAAGAACAAAGTCCCTGTAGCAGGGAATGAGGGTCTTTTTGGGGGTGGGAGAGTTCAGAGGTAGAATTTGGTGGAGTTCTTCTGGCAGACATTTATTCAACTGGATCTTGTAAAATTTATTTCTGGAATTTAGAATCGGAAAGTTGGATGTAACAGAATATTTAAGTAAAAAAAAAAAAAGATGTAAAATATACCAATTGCAAAAATATGAAGTCAAGTCTTACATAACTTTTAAAACATTAATCTTATTTTTCCTCAGGAAATGATTATAATTCCATCCATAACCATAAGAGTGATTAATTTGAAATTAAAAAAAATCTTCACATGCTCAAATTATTCATAATAATATGGAGATAGAATGTGTTTTGTGGGAGTCAGAAATAAAAATAAAGTATATAAAATAATGCCATCAAGTGGAAAACCAGCTGAGGCCTATTTCTTAAGAAGTCTTAATATCTACTAAGCAGCCCACATAAAAGAAGCATGTATCTTAACATAGTTGTCATATTCAAACACATTAGTCATATTCAATGCATTTTAAAATATCACCATGTACTTTATGAATGTAATTCAGAAAAACTTTGCTAATTTTCACCTCCCTAATCTGCAAACCCCCAGTTCTCACAAAGAACCCTGCAGTCTCCCTTCACTTCTCAGCAAAGATTTAATAGCTGAGAGCTGTATCGTGTTCTCATATTACTAAGACTTCATTACTTTTACATGCCACACTACAGGACACTTACTAATATACTATTAAGTATTATCATAAATAATTAAAATGCAACTATACTTGACAAAATGAAAGAACAAAGTGTATTCTGTGTTGCAGTCAACTTGTGTGTATGTTGGCTGGAGTGAGCCGAGCACATATTTTAAAAATAGAAAATCAATTACTAAGAGCGACCTCAGTTACTCTTAGCAATGGGCTTACCTCTCATTAGTGTGAGTTAGTGAGGTCTTTTTCTGGCTCCTACCTGCCAATTAAATCATATAGCCATTATATCATTATCACTGCTAAATTAAAAAAATAAGTACCAATAGAACTTTGTCTTTGTGCCAGGCTTTTTCACATAGCCATGCTTTTCATTCCTAGTTGATTCAGTATATTCAGCACTTTTTTATACTCCCTTGCTTGCCTCACACACCCTGAGGTAAGAATTTACTATCTTATTAATTGTTCAACATATATTTGGAAGCACACAGCATCTGGTCAGCATATATGAACAGAGTTCAGTATATATATATAAGTGTAATAGCCTTTGTCTTCGAGGAGTTTACAATACAATTTGGGTAACAAGATTAGCATAGAAGAAAAAAAAGAGGCCAGGTGCAGTGGCTCATGCCTGCAGTCCCAGTACTTTGAGAGGCCGAGGCAGAAGGACCACTTGAGGTCAGGTGTTCGACACCAGCCTGGCCCACATGGTGAAACCCCATCTCTACTCAAAACACAAAAATTCGCCAGGCATGGTGGTGCATGCCTGTAGTCCCAGCTACTAGGGAGACTGAGGCAGAAGAATAGTTTGAAAGCTTGAACGTGGGAGGCAGAGGTTGCAGTAAACTGAGATTATACTCCAGCCTGAGTGACAGAGTGAGGCTTTGTCTCAAAAAAAAAAAAAAAGAAAGAAAAAGAAAAAGTGAAAAAGAGTAACCAGTATTAGAATACATATAATTATGTTTTGGATTGTGTGGTCTTTACTCCTGGGGCAACATGTTAGATGACATTGAATCCGGAAAAACTTCCTAGATGGCATAAGCCTGGGTTAAGTGTCAGTCATATGTGCTCTGCTGGCATCCTGCATTAACTCTGTAAAACCTTGCTCATTTTTATGTAGCTGTAATGGAATTCACTTGGTGTAAGGTAATATTTCTTACTAGACCGTATGCATCTTGAGGACAGGGACTGGATCTAGTTCTCAGCACCAACCCACTGCCATGGACCGACAGGCACAGAAAGCGGTAAGGAGCAACCAGCAACATGAGACTGGAGAGTGGGTGAGGCTGAACCACACCGGGCCTCACATGTGGTTCTGCTACAGAGTTTGGCCTTCAGCACCAGAGTGACGGAGAACTGGTGAAGGCTTGAATGCAGGCAAAATGACAAGAGCAGATTTGAGTTTTGAATAAAAGCTCTCCAACCATAGTGTGTTGAAGAACAGAGTAAAAGTGAATGCAGGAAGCTGAGATCATTTGAAATAAACATTTAGTTAAGTAAGGAGGGGTGGCCAAAATTAACATGTGTTTGTGGTGTGATTTACCCAAATCTGGGTAATAGCCAGGCTTTCTTGGCCAGTGGAGTGGAAGTGTGGTTATTGCTCTGTTGTTATGAATCAGCTCATTATTTCTGAAGGTAAATAGCTTAAATGATATTACTATCAGTTCTGGTAATCTTTGATAGTCTAGAGTATGTGCTGTGTTTGGAGTTGGGTATAGATATGGAAGCAAATCAAAAGTAATACTAAAATAATACTCCAAAAGTTTCACTTACTCTCTTAGCAGGTGGTTCAGCTAAGATATTCCAAATGAAACATTTTGTTTTCTAAATCTATTATTAGTTGCTGATCTTGCTAGGTGTGTGGTCCAGATTGCTGCCTTTTTAATACCTATTTGCCATCCCCCTTTGCTAAAGAATATGAAATTGTCCAGTCTGTGTGTTTAAGAAAATGAAATTAGTGTGAACCTTTAGGATTCTCACAGTAAACTGGTATCACTTTTGTTTCTAGAAGATGTGGATCTGGACTTGGAGTCTTGTAGGGGGTAGCACAAAGTTTTTTGGGTTGCAGCTAACTCCCCCTGATACTAGCAGGAATAAGTTTCTTATTATGTTACTCTGCCTGCCTTAAGCCTTTCAGTGGCTCTCCATTGCTCTTTGGATCACTTCCAATCACTTTAATAGGTTCTGCCAAGCCATGCATGGACTGGCCGCCTCCTACCAACACTCCAGCTTCAGTTCACACCTTCTCCCCACCTGTTCAGGTGAACAGGACTTCTTTAAGATCCTTAAATGTGCCCGTCTTTCTTTGACAAGGGACATTTGACTTCTTTCTACACTCTCCCTGATGTGCTTCTGACCCCATTTTCATCCTCACCTCCAACTTTCCTTAGTTCATTCCTACAGTTTGAAAAAATCTTAGTTCAATAAACCTGTTTTTCAGGCACACCTCTGAAATGCTCCCACCACCACCTCCACCCTAGACTGGGTAAAACTGACTCATTTTATGCTCACATGGCATTATGTAATTATCCTTCACAGCACTTAACACTTGTACTTTTAATTAATTAATTTACATCACTATTTGATTGATGCCTCTCGCTCATCAAACTGTGAGCTCTGTGGGAATGGTAAGCATATCTGTTTTGTGCAACATATATCCCTAGTGGTTAGCACAAGACCTGACACAGAGTAGGTACTGGATAAATATTTTTTGAATAATAAAGAAGTGAATGAATACATAACTCTAATAATAAGTTTCTTAATTTCCCTCCCTCTCTGTGGTCTGAAAATCACTTGCTGGGAATTGTATTTTTGTCTCTGTTTCACTTTGAATTATCTACTCTCTAGGTGTAATTGTACAGCCTTCTATTGCCTTACCTAGTACAGAAGGTGAGAGAATGGTAACCACTAAGGCAGAGGCTCAGTTCTAGAAAGTCCTGTATAAACTCACTAGGGGAAACATGTCACCTTCCCAATGCGCTTTCTTACAGCTGAGAAGAGATAATAAAACAAAAAAATGCAAAAGGGCCAAAAGGCCCTGAAGAAACCTTGTATGTACTAGACCCTTGGCCCATTCTCTGCCATTTAAAAGGGGGTACTCTGGACGTTATGAGTCTGTATTTTATTTTTCTAGATAAAAAGATGAGATTTAAAGGGAAGTAGATTCAAGTAAAAAATAGAAATTTCACTAAAAATCATGGAAAATAAAGACCTCATAAATTCACTTAGAAGTTCATCTTTCAGGCATTTCTGGAAACATAAATAGGGTGAAAGTTCATTCATCCTTCAGAGAAGCACAATTTGTTTCTCCCCTTTCTTGTACATATGCGAGAATCATATCCTCAGGAAGAAAAATTTCTTTAGGGTAAACATAACCTTTTTCTAATTTTGTATTCCTCTTAAATTCAGTCTTACTGTTCTTTGCAGGAAAGTGGTCACTGTGGTGGTAGAGACAAAAAGATTTGGGGCAGATGGTCTCTGGGAAATGAAGAAAAGCAACAGGTAATTATGAAGTGAGGGCAGTTTAAATCCTGACTTGTCCAACTATTGGTTCTGTGGGCCAGAGATCCTCCAGTTTTTCTGGCTTCTGGTTGTCGCAGACACAGCCTTGGAAGAGGTGGCTGTGGGGTCCCAGGGAGAGTGGATAGGGACTGATTCCAGCAGCATCAGCTGTAGGAAGGCAAACATGCTCTCTGGGGTGGAAGCAGCAAAGCTGGCCAGGAGCCTTCTGGGAGACTTGTTTTTAGTCCTCTTTAAAGTTGTAATAAAATGGTAGAAAGTAGTTTTGAAACCTCCTTTGAGTAATTTTACTGTCTGTTCCCTTTGCCATAGGAAGGTAAAGTTGATAAACTGCTAAATAATCAACCTTTGTATATTTCATTAGAAAACTTTAAAAATTTAAATACTCACTTTATGGCCCTGATAAAGCATGACTGATACCCATTGCTGTCCTCATTGGACTCCTGGAGTGGGTGGATTGGAGATGACTGCTTTAATGACACGCTAAGGGGCTGTCACTGGCCTGGATTAGACCCCTAGTCTATGACTCACTGATTGGACAGAGTTACTACTCTTGGGAAAGCAACCATTTCACATATTTCAGGGAAGAGGCTGGGCCAAAGATAGAAGTGGAATCTAGTCTTTCAGTGTTGGTTGGGGTATATAAATCATATTTATTGGGAAAGAACCACACAGATAAACATAGATCCCAGACTGGGATGGGAGGAACCTAACAACATAATTATTAACACTTTAGAATATTCATCTATTTGTTTGAATATGGGGATTGTGTCTTACTCATTTTTGTATCCTCAGTGTTTTATGCAGTGCTTGGCACATATTAGATGCTTAATAAATGCATTTAATATGCATTATGTTTGATGAATACATAAATGAATGAAAAGACAAACTGAGTAAACCTTCAATGGAATTATCCTCTATATTACTTTCCCAGGGTTTCTATAAGGAAGTACCATGCACTGTGTGTCTTAAACAACAGAAATGTATTGTCTCATGATTCTGGAGGCTGAAAATCTGAGCTCAAGGTGTCAGCAGGGTCATATTCCCTTGAAAATGCTAGGGAGGGATCTGTTCTGGTACGCTCTCCTAGCACTTTAACACTCATCTTCACATGGTGTTATCTTGTGTGCATGGCAGTCTCCATTGGCACCAGCCACATTGGATTAGCGGCCCACCTTACTCCGGTATGACCTCATCTTAACTAATTACATATGCAATGACTTGACTTCCAAAAGAAAGTCACAACCTCAGGAACTGGAGGTTAAGACTTCAACAAATATGTTGGGCCAATTTTAGGTGAACACAATTCAGCCCCTAACACCCTCTTGTCTACACTGTGAATACACTTAAAAGTTGAAATTGGCTGAACACGCTGGCTCACACCTGTAATCCCAGCATTTTGGGAGGCTGAGGTGAGCAGATTACCTGAGGTCAGGAGTTAGAGACCAACCTGACCAACATGATAAAAGCCCGTCTTTACTAAAAATACAAAATTAGCCAGATGTGGTGGCACATACCTGTAATCCCAGCTACTCAGGAGGCTGAGGCAGGTGAATTGCTTGAATCCAGAGGCGAAGGTTGCACTAGGGAGAGATCACACCATTGCACTCCAGCCTGGGCAACAAAAGCTAAACTCTGTCTCAAAACAACAACAAAAACAAACAAAAAAATTAAAATTGATTATAAAAATATTCAGCGAGCATTCATTAGGTACTTTTCTGGATGTCAAGAGATATGGGTTCTGGACTCAGCTTAGTTATTAAAAACTGTGTGAACACAAACAAGAATTTCAGTTGGGTTAACAAGGGGGCTGGGATATAAGGTCTTTAAGGTACTTTTTAGTTCAAAGCTTTTATAATTTTCTTAGGTATCCATCTGATATGGCTTCTTCTTAGTGTTCCTTGACTGTTGCTGCACATCTAGATTCGACTCTCAGAATTCTACAGCAATTGAGTCTAGCAATATTTCTTTAAAAAGTTGAAGAGCTTGGCCCTCCTGCTTCAAAGAGGTCAATGTTCTGAATTCATGAGGTCCAGAGAACACGTCTGTTTCACTTACATGGAATTTCAATAGCTACATAGTGCCTGGAACTCAATACTCAATAACACTAAACTTTCAATAAATATGTGTTGGATAAATATTGAATGAATGAATGTACTTATTTCAATATTATTTTCATAAGTTTTTCAAATGTGTTCATTCCATATATACTTAAATATTTTTTCCTCAGTATTCACATTCTGCTATAATTACCAATCCCAATGTAACTTAGAGCTCAAAAATTTTATGTTCAATGTCCATAAATCAATGGTTGTCTATAAAGTCCTTTCAAGGTACCTAGGGGATTAAATGGAATATTTTGAGCATTGTGAAGAAATCAAGATATAGTAAACACAGCACTGCACGAAAAATATGAAGCTGCAAATGTCTTTCAGTGAAATCTGGTGAAGAAAATTAGCCCTCTTTATGGACTGTTCTTAATAAATCTTACAGTCTATATTTCTGTGTAGATATGTAGATGGTTCTATGTATTGGGACACTCATGAAATAAAAAGCATAGTAAAAAGCTGAGATTATAGAAAACACCAATTTTCTGTGATACCTCAATGTTTGGATACATTGAGCCATGTATATACTCAAGGAGGGGTGCATATAAATAGTGAAGAATACTTTATAAATTATAAAAATGTTCTTGTTATTATTATTTAAGGCCACAAAGGAAATTGGTCCCTAATACTATTTTCAGGGCTTTCACATTACTTCTTTATTTTCAGTGATTGAGATTTAAACTTGTCTTAGTGTATTAGTTTGTTTTCACGTTGTTATAAATACATACCTGAGACTGGGTAATTTATAAAGGAAAGAGATTTAATTGACTCATAGTTTCACATGGCTGGTGAAGCCTCAGGAAACTTAGAATCATTGCAGAAGGCAAAGGGGAAGCAAAGACTTTCTTCACATGGTGCAGGAAAGAGAAGAGGGAGGAGTGAAGAAGGAGGAGCTATTTATAAAATCATCAGATCTCATGAGAACTCGTCATGAGAAAAGCATGGGGGAAACCACCCCTATGATCCAATCACCTCCCACCAGCTCTCTCCCTAGACACATGGGGATTACAATTCAGGATGAGATTTTGAGTGGGGACACAGCCAAACCATATCACCTTGTGAAATGTAAGAAGAGATATTATTTCCAAAGCTGCTGTGTCATCTCTGGCTAAGTCAAGGGCCTCTGTACTAGCCTACGAATTCTACCAATAACAGGACTGCTAGATGTAATAGCAAGCAACATTTATTAAGTAACCTAATTCTTGAAAATTTTTAATAATTTGAGGAAGAATTTTAAGTTAGAGAGAATAGGATCCCGGAAGTATTTCATTCCTGCTATTTCCACCTAACTAGCAACCCCTTGCTAGTCAAACCTCAACTAGCCATTAGCCTGAATCGGGGGAACTGTTTGAAAAATCTTACAGAGTATAAGAGGTGCCTCATCTTACTGAACAGTTAAAGGAAACAGGACTCTTCCAATGATAATGTTAGAAAATTATATCCAGTTTAATTTTTCTCCTACATCCTGGTTTCATTTATGAGACTGTCAGTTCTCTGAGGCTATAGCCGAAAATCAGGAAAGCCTTTCTGCCAAAGAAGAAAAGTTTCCATTTGACAGAAATACTGTTCAGAGTGATTGATTTAAAAGTGCTGAACTTATATTCAGAGTCTGAAATCTAGGAATTGCCAGCTGGGTTGGGATTCAAAATTACAAGGCTGGAGTGAGTTTCTGAGTTGGGATGCATTAAGCAGTGGGGGCAATTGCTTTTCTCACCTGTCTCACAAGGGAGGGACAAAGGGAAACATTTAAGAATGAAGAAAAGAGATCTTTGGACTGTTGAGTTACTGCATGTTGCTCTGCTAGAGGCAGAATCACTGTTTGCATTTAGTAGGCAAACTTTGGTGAGGCATGTTGATAACTATGAATTGTTTGAAAGGGTAGTTGGAGAAGAGAAAATAAATAATAGAGGAAAACCGTATAGACCACTCATTTTACCAAGGCTGGACATACTAAAAATGTAGGTGTCTGAGAACATAATGGACCTATTTAAAACAAGCAAAGCATTTCCAGGGTGTGACTAAAAGGAGTTGGTCTGCTGGAAAAAATAGCTTTTGAATATTCTGCAAGAAACAGTAAGCACGAACAATGGTGCTAGGAGATTAGGACATGTACTGTTAACTTACTCTTTTCATTTGTGTAACGTGGTTTTTAACAGATGGATTTATCAGTGGTTTGCTGCTTCTTCTTTTTTTTCCTAACGCATGCCGAGCTGTTTCCTTGCATGCCATTTTAAATAAAAATATTTTTAAAGGGGACACAATGTTAAGGGAGATGTATAAATAAGACAAGTGCTAATTACAGTGTCTGAAAAGAATGTCTTTATCCTGTAAATCGCAGCACAACTGCTTACACAGAGAATGAGAGAGCTCCATTCTGGAGCTGCACTTTCTATCAAGTCATGGAGTATAAATCTGGGCAATAAATGATCAGGAGGTACTGTGCTGTGTAACTTGTACAATGTTCATAAAAGAAATTAATGAACAAATAAATATTCTCCGATGGACGAGCTGGTAAAAAATAGATCTTGCAAAAATGTCTTCCTCTTTCGTTGGAGAGAATGGCACGGCAGTGACATCGCTTTGAACAGCGTGCCTGGCTTCACAGAGATTAATGCTTGAAAAGTAATCTTAGTGGCTGATCAGAGAGCCTTGACATAGACCATACCCCTGTGGCTGTCAGTGGGGCATCTGCCTGGGGTGAGGATGCAGGATCAAGCTATTCTCTCACCTTCTGGTCACAAAACCACCAACCCACGTGAAATTCTTAGAGACCTAAGAATTGATTTGTATCCACAGAAAGAAGTTTGTGGGTCTTCACTGTGAATAGAAGTAACCCTAAAAGCTCAAAAATCTGTAAAGACAGATGACTTTTCTTAAGAAATGCTCAGAGAATGACAATGTTGGTTGGCGTCCTCTGAGTTTTGCTTGCACAGTGCAGAAGCATTCTGATCTGGTTTTGTTGAAATAGATATGTAGGGTGCACCACCAGCAACACCACTCTTGGGATGCCCATTTCTTAGGCAGGCTTATGTGATGGTCTTATGGCCTGTAACAGCCAGTCTAAATTCTATGGAGTGGCCTTTAAGATTTTAATTAATATGACTATGTTTCCCATTTATAATTATATCCCACCACTTCAAAACAGAGGTATTTCAACTTTTTTCTTGCCTTCCACATAATCTCTGGCTTCAACCAACATTCTGATTCTCCTGTCCCAAGCACTGTGCATATTGCTTCCTCCTTGGCCCTACATGCACCTTCCTCTCCAAGGAGATAGTCCCAGTCCATCCTGCAAGGCACAGATTAGGCCCCCATTTCTCGGGGTACTACCTGATGGTGATTTCTCCATTTTTTTAAACTTTTGGTTTTAGAACTTGAGAGCACACTGAATAAAGTTTCTTGTAATTGTTTCACTTCTCTTCATATTATCTTTCAAAGTAGGCCTAACCCTTTTGAGGTCAGAGGCAGTATTATACAAGGCAGTTACGTGTCATGTGAATATTTAAAGTAGGCAATTTGATATAGTGCAAGTTAAAATATTAATAGCTCTTCACTTTATGCACAACATTTGAAATAATCATTTAAAATTAATTTACAATTTTAAAATGTCATCGAGAACCTCTAATTTCAAAGTTTTATGCTTTAGTTTTACAGTAGTATTTCTTTAACTGATAAACAGAAATCTTTTTTTGGTCAGGATTATGTGAACCACACGTCTGTTTACCTGCAACAAAATTTTTGCAAATCATTTTGGTAATGATTTTGAAGTTATTTTAATTTTAATATAATTATACTTTAAAAATTATAATATATCAAAATGAGATTCAATTTATCATGTGTCAGCATTAATACTTCAGCTCCAAAGAAATATGCCCCAAATAAACAATTTTGAATTGGAAGTTTGATTTGATACATTGATACTAAGAAATCCAAATAGTCACCATGATATGCTGTGAATCATTTAAGACAAAGTCCTCTGTGAAATTCTAGAGACAGCATGGTGAACAAAAAAAGCAACATTAAAATAAACACATTTTAAAATTCTCAAAAACTGTAAAATAATCCAGCCAAAAATGATTTAAAAATGGAAAAAAAAATAAACCCACCTGGTGTTGTGGCTATAAGATCAATACCCCCAATCTGCCCAAGGCTATAATGGCCATATATGTATGAATGAATTCTGGCATACTATACCCTGCTTTGTATTTATTACATTAATTATGTCAATTTGGAATTCTGGAGAAACACACACACCTTTCTTTTGCTATGTTGTTTTCTATAGCATAAGGTTGCCACATAGAATATAGGATAAATTTAAATTAAATTTAGATTTTCAGATAATTTCAGTTAAATTTGAATTTCAGATAAACAACAAAGAAATTGTTGGTATAAGTTTTCCCCAAATATTGCATGAGACCTACTTATAATGAAAAATTGTTCACTATTTATCTGAAATCCAACTTTAACTGGGCATCCTCTGTTCTAGAACTAGCTGGATGATTTGTAGTAATTGAAACCCAATGAATATGTATGTGCTCATGTGCTCATACATGTGCACGTGTGTGTGTGTGTGTGTGTGTGTGTGTATAAAACCTAGATTGGAAGATTTTTTATTGTAAGTTATCTGGCATAACCTTCTACCTAAGACCAGAGTTTAGTTTATAACATCTCTTTCAGATTATCTCTGATTTAACACAGTGACGGAATTTGCTCCACTAAAAGATAGCTATAATGATTACAATTTTAAAACAAAATTATTTCCACATCTTTCTGCCCTCTCAACAGTAGACTATCAGTCTACTCACTATTTCAAAGGACATCTTTATCATATTTAAGATAGCTGTACTGTCTCATCCTCTAACCCCTATATCTGTCTCCCCACTGTTTTGTTTTCTTTAGGCTGAGAAAATTACCATTTCCTTAAACTATCCCTCATAACAATTTAGTTTCCAGAGCCTTTACTAGTTCTAGTAATAATTCTTGGATCTCATTATAATTTGACATTGTATAGCCTTTGAAGTGCACTGCTGCATAAGAATCTCTGCTGTCTGTCCCTCTCTCTCTCCTCCACCACCACTGAGCTGGGCGCATAGTAAATGCACAATATTTTCTCCAGGCCCTTCATGATTCTTCAAGCTAGAATTATTCTATCCTTCCTCTGTTGTCCAAATGCTTTCTCTTGGACACTTATTCATGTCGTCAACAAATATTTATTGGGCACCTACTGTCAGCCAGGCGCTGTTCTAGGCTTGGGAGACCATTTACGAACAAAATAGATAAGATGCTACTTTCATTGAGTTTGTGGTCATGTGGCAGAAGAAAAGAAATGACCTAAAAATGATATCATTTATCTGGTGGTAATAACTAATCTGAAGACAAATAAAGCAGGATAAAGGGGATGAGGGCCACCTTGATAAAGCTGCCTTTGAGCAGACACCTGAGGAAGAGAGAATGTGAACCACACAGAGAGCTAGTAAGCAAAGAACCACAGAGGCGCCAGCTTGAGCAGCACACTTGGTGTGTTCCATGAATGGCAGAAAAGCCCGTGTGCCAAGAATGGAAACAGCAGGAGGTGTAGGGAGAAAGTGACAAGAGAAGAAGGATGTAGCCTGAGCCACATTCAAGTTATTTCTGAGTGGCTGTTACCTGAAATGCAAAACAATTAATTCCTATAGGGCCAGAACCATGCCCTGGGCAATGTGGGCACATTGTTTGTATGCAGATCTGTTTAGGGCATTTATTCTCCGTGGATTATAGCTTGATGTGACAGGTCAGAAGGGCTGAGGAGTTGCCCTTCTTTCCCTCCTTGCTGCACTGAAATTTCCTCCTAAAGAGGAAAACTTGAATGATTAGAGTGGGCTTGTTATATCTAAGAGAGATGCCATTTGGCATCAGCCAGTGCATCTGCTGCCCGAAACAGCCAAAGGAATTCTTGTTCTAGTGACACTGGTAATCTTTTTTCCTTGGCAGCACCCAAAATTCAGCCTAACCTAGTAAATAAGAGATAAATGTTTGCTAAACGGAGTTGTTGAGCCACTCAATCCAAATTTCTTCACCTCCATTCATTAGGTTAATGTTATTCAGTAACTTCAGAAGTCTCATCAATTCATTAAGGATAGAAGCTTCCTAACTCATCCTCTTTTACATGATACCTTTGTTGACCCATTCTTTTTCCAAATGTGACATTTTCCAAAGATTCTTTCAAGTTTTTAATTCAAATTGCATCAACTGGCCATCATGAGCAACCACTAGAAAAATGACAATGGTAATTCCTTCAATCCAGTTCCTTTCTTACTTCAGATGATGCCGCTGTTAATAGATGACTCCACACTGTGTTCATTTGCTCTGGTATTTTCTGCTCATTACCAACAGCCACATGTTGACCACAGAGATAACAACATTTTGTCTCCATCTGGTATTTATGTTATACATGTTTGTAAAATCCAAAGTCCTAAATGCTCAAAGCAAGGTGAGTGGCCTTGACCCACCGGTGATCTTTCCTTCTTTCTCAGGAGCCCCCATCTTCTTTCCTGTAAGTTCTAGTCTCCTCACTTTTGAGCTGGCAGGCTTTTAGAGTACTCTCAGGACTTTCCTCTGTTGACCCTCTACTCTTGTCCAATGAAGCGTCTTCTCGTTTCTCTCTTCTATAGGACTTTTTCTTCTGTGTATATTATGGTTGCTTAGTAAACTTTGTTTCTGTCACACTGCTTCACTTTCTTTTTTCTCAAGCACCACTTCCTACAGACACCTATTTGATAAAATGCCTGTCTAAAGCTGTCATCATGAATACATTTGATCATATTTGGCAAATATCCTTAAAGTTACAAAGGGATGAAGTGGGTTAAGGTGATGAGAGAGTTACCAGAAAGCCCTCCATTGAGTTAGACCAATGAAAGTCCCATTTAAACTTAAATTCACATTGTGAGCCATAAAATCGCTACTTCCAGAGGTTCTTGGTCTGTCCCATATGACAGATGAACAGCAGATACATTTTAAGAGCCACCATGTCCACAATCGAAAAAGTCTTCTTTTTTAGTAACATTAAAAACCCAAAAAACAAACAAAAACCCCCACCACATTTATCTCCTTGCTAAGCGTAAAACAACAAGCAAAATGATGTCAGGTTTCTTCTTGCCATGACCTGTCCTCTTTCTCTTTTAACCCAATTATAATCTTACTCCTACCCTGAATCAACATCAAGATGAACAGTTACCTTCAAATACAAATGGAGATGACCAGGGAGGGATTTAGGGGACTCATAACTATTCCCCAGTGGCCAGTCATTTCTAGAAACATGTTCTTCACACATATTTATTCTTCTGCCCCACATGGATGTTCCCAAAAACCATTCTGTGTCTCTCCTCCTTTCTGTTTTTTCCCTAAATTCTACTATGGCAGTCTGGGCACACATTCAACATCAGTAAATGAAAACCTCTTCATACAGCCAGGTTCAGCATTGCACACCAGCAATTAAATGCTGTCTTCTCTGTCCCACATCCAAACGTGAGCATATACAATATCAATAAGCTGTTCCTTTCATCTTCCTAGCACTATTGAGGTGTTTATGTTTGTGTGGGACATTTAAACAATTCTAGCCAATGGGCTTTTGCATTAGGGTAGGCCGTAGGCAGGGAGCAGCCTCATTGGAATCAGGAACTGAAAGTGTTCTTGGTAAAACTCTCCCTCTGCCCGAATCTAGCTGTCTCACTCAATGCCTGACCTTCTTTAAACAGGTCACCCACAGAATTATGGAGCAGTTTGATAAGCTGGAATATACTAATTTATTGGCCATTAAAAAAAGAGGAAATTTTATTATGGATTACTCTGCTTTCTTGAAAACTTTCTTTATAATTAGAAACATCTGGAAGGCATTTTAATATATCATAAACAAGAGGAAATCCAAAGCACGTGACTTCTAAGAAAATGATGCAAATAGAATTCCTTGCCAAAATTTACTGTAATCTGTTTTTCTTTTTTTTTTTTTTTTCCGGGGTGGGAGTATAGAGGTGGGGGACTTCAAGAAAGGAGGGCAAGTGAGAATAGCATTGAGAATTCTGCATAGAACACAGTTATTTCACAGTTAGTCTACTGATATTTTTGGCCAGTTTTAGAAGGCATTACACATTGGCAGAGCCTCTGAAATATATTTGGTTTCTTTTTAAAAATTAGTCATTTTACTGGTAATTTTTTTTCTGAAATGGACAAATAATTAAATAAACACAAATTGCATTCGGAGGTTGTAATAAGATGTAGAACCAGAAAGGATACATCTTTCAGGATGAACTTAGGTAAAGAACAGACTATTTGCTTAGTGTTTACTCTTTCTATACACATTTTTTGTTTGTATAATAGCATAATGAGGTTACATGCATTTTAATAGAATCACCTGAAATTGATGCTGCTACATGTAATACTTCAAATATTTCCCAATTTGTCTTTCATAAGATAGGAAATAAGCTAGCTTAAAATATAAATGATATGTTTTGGAACTTTCTTCTTTAGTTAACATGGAGCTATTTGAAAAATAAACATTGGGTTCAAGAATTGCCTCCTCTTAAAATTGTGTGTAACACACCCTGCAACACCCACACACTCATCCTTCCATAAAACAGACCTAACAACAATAACAGTGAGGCCAATGCTTAACTTATTTGGCTTCCAAATATTGGATATACACTCAATAATTCCATGAAAATAATAACATATTTTGTTTGGTGTAGAGTATATTTTAAGTATACAAATAGTTTATAAAAACTCATTGCAGTACTCTAAATTACAATTAACTCTAATTACAATTAAACAAAGTATGTGAAAGAATCAGTGACATTTTAAAAGACACAGGAACTTCTTATTTTTCTGAATAAATTCCAGATTTGGTTTTAAGGGAAAAGTACAGGACCTAAAGGAACATCACCCTGCATTGAAATCATGAACTGGCAGTTTATAGCAGTGACTTCTTTGAGTTTCATGTTCCTCATGTCTAAGATGCAAATAATGGTACCTATAGTTTCTAAGAATTAAATGAGATATATACAAAGCAACTGGGAAAATTTCTGGAGCATAATGGAGTATTGAGTGATAACTGTTATTATTATTAATACTGTTGGTATTAATATTATTGTCCAAATACTCTCATAAAGACCAGTTTGTGGCAAGACATTTTGTTTCTTGTTCTCATCTTATTTTGGGGGGTTGTTATTCTGTCTTTCCTCTTTCGGCTCAAGAAGTTGATAGCTGATTGAATGATGGACTCATTCCTTCTTCATATTTTGCCATGTGGTCTTGGGCTCTGACCCACATGCAGACACATTAGAAGAGTTAGATGTTGTCCTAACATTCAATAATTCTTGGTCTATGTAGGGGAACAATTAACTCTAAAACATCTATTCACTTTATACTGACATTCTGAGGGATGCTGAAGACAAGAAATGAGTGAGACAACTTTCCTACTAGGCTACAGGAATCTGAGGAGTCTTTGTCTTCCTGAATATAGGTAGAGGTATAAACAACTGGCTAACTCAAAAGGAGGCATTTATGTTGACTGGGAGGTTGGAGGGGTAGGTCAGTGGCCAAGGTATACTTGAATACAATGTGGGGTACTGAAATTAAATTCATAGAGGTCAGCTAAGGTCCTATTCACAAATATCTATAAAGAAAAAATATTCATATTAAAATATTATGAATTAATTAAGGCAACAAGGGATCATATATGCCCCATTAAGACGTACACATTTTCCAAATTGTTAGAGCCAACTATGGTTTTTTATTCCAATTCTGTAACTGTCTGAAGTGAAGCATTAAGCAAGTTACATAACTTTTCTTAGTTTTTATTTCCTCACCTGAATAAAGTAAATAGTAATATGTATTTAGGATGTTAAAAATTTGGCAGATGGTAGCATTCAAGAATTAGTCATGTCTGTCGTGGGCCATTATTATTATTGTCATTAAGAAGGACTTATTGAATTTACGAATCATTTCTGTGCAATGAAAATATAATTAATATCATTTATAAATTTATACATTCCTCCTGTACTGTTACAAAATTTAGCTGGTGTGTGGTCATTAGCCATGGAGATAGATAGCTACAGTATTTTTAAAAAATATCTTATTTATTATTACATGTGTTGAAAATTTAATTATTTACTAATTTCCAAGAAACTTACAGATATAGAGTTTAGCTCTTTTAAAGATAACATTCAGTATTCTACAAACTTTATGTGAAACTAATGTGGAAAAAAAGCATCATTTAAAATTGATATTTGAAGTAGATGATAATGATTATATTTACCACTCTTTCAATTCCTCTTTCCTTAACAGGAACACAAAATAACCACCTGAAGAATAATTACTCAACTACAGATTAGGTGAGCAAAAGCAAATTTTAGTACAGAGGAAATTACAAGACTAATTTGCATTGACTGGTTTAAACAACAGTCTGCCAACCACACTAATCTGAGAAAATATTACATGTAGAAATGAGAGGAAAAGTCTAAAATAATACTTTTTTAACATTTATATTTCAGAATCATTATATCTTGAAATAGATTATCAGACATGTTAATGGACCTGACTATTTCATTTTAACACAATATAAAAAAAAAAAGTTTGTGGAAGCTGCAATTTAAAAGGCTTTTGTAAGCCCAAATCCAATAATTGTTAGCTACGCAAGAGGCATAGAGCACATTAAAACCTAACATGACAGAGGTATATTTAGTAGACCCAGGGATTTCATCACAAGTATTGCAGTGAGGAATGTAGTGTAACAAAAATTAAAGCAATCAACTGTAGACAAAATACTAATATTTAATAAAAATATGCTGTTTTGAGAGAAGCAAAGTAACATATACTAGTAGCCATAAAGGGAATAGTCATAGTTAATTCACCAATTCTGTTTAAGCCCTGACGTGTTATCTATAACCTTCATGGGATTCAGAAATGCCTTTCTCCCATTTTGCATTTTGGCCTATGGTGATATTTTTAAAATTACAGTATCTGTCCTATGATTTAACAATGGTATTGTCAACCAGTCTGTGTACATATATTTTGAAGAGATATTTAGTTTTTGCTAGTGGTGCTATTTCCAGATGAGAAAGTAAAACAACAGGAAAATCTCTCAGACCAACGTTAAAAAGCAAAAACAGGGAAAAAACCAAACAAACGAAAAAACACCGACGAACAAAAACTCTAGAATTAGAACAAGGTAAGTCTATTTAGAACAAGGTAAATATATTCAACGGTCATTAGCTGTAACCTTACGTACGTAAGGACTTCAGGATGTCAGCCATCATGTAACAGATAAACAAGGATAAAACAAATTTAAGGAAGTTACTCAAACTGCCTATGTTAAAGTATTACCGCTCTAAGAGGTCATCAGTAAATTTTAAAACAGTGCCCAATTACTCTTTCTCTGTGCTCAGTTGCTGATGCTATCTGCCAAGCTATAGTCAAAGTCTGTAAATAAATAAACCAATAAAGCCCTTGGGGGAAAAGTTATTCATCTACAACACAGTGATCTTGTAACTTGGAAAAATAAACTTTTGAAAATACAGGAGTCTCCCCTTATCCACGGTTTCACTTCCCATGGTTTCAGTTACCCTTGGTCAACCATGGTCTGAAAATAGGTAAGTCCAGTACAGTAAGATATTTTGAATAGTCACATTCACAGTCACATAACTTTTATTAAAATATGTTGTTTTAATTGTTCTATTTTATTCTTGTTGTGTCAATCTCTTAACTGTACCTAATTTATAAACTTTATCATAGTTATGTATGTATATGAAAAAGCTTATTATATATAGAGTTTGGTACTATCTGCAATTTCAGGCACCTACTGGGGGTCTTGGATTGCATCCCCCATGGATAAGGGGTGACTAGTATAAGCTTGCAAAACAATAGTAGGAACAGTGCTCGTCTTCCTATCTACGGTGTTGACCAAAACAGGCAGTGTGGTTCATTGATTTGATGAAATAATGTCGAGCCAAGCTGGGTGCTGGGGTTCTTTTGGAGAACAACACAGCCTTGAGCCCTGTCCTCATAGAGTTTATAGTCTAGTATAATATCCCTCGATATCTTTAATATCCAGGGAGACAATCACCCATCCATATAAACTCTGCCTAGAATGTAAAGAATAAGAGCATGCATGGTCGGAAATAATGTTGGAGAGTTGGGAAATCTGAAGATCTAGAGATAAACCTAGTCTTAGCAAGGAGTCCTCAATTTCTCAATGAGTAATACTACAAATAAGAGAAAATGTCTCATTTCTTCCTCCATTTTAACATGTGAAAAAATGAGAGGGTACTAGGTAATTTTGAAACAAAATATGCTGTATAAATCTCAGGGGTTCTCCATATCAAATGAGTCAACAGATTTTGATTGCATGACCATTAGATCCAAGAAGAAATTCATCATGCTCTAACTCATTTGTTTTAAACAAAATATAGCATATTCAGTAGAAATCTTAATAAAAGGCAGAGAATGATGCTATGAAAGTAAAACACTCTGAAATGGGTCCTCAGAAGATGGAAAAAGATATTTTGACAGAAGAAGTTGGCACTGGGCTGAACCTTGACATATAGGTAAGATTTAGGTGTGTGGCAGTGACAAGGGGAGGAATCCAGGAAAAAAAAATAGACATAGAATCAAAAAGTCCTCTGTTTAGTCAGCTGAATAGTTTCATCCTCCAAATTTTGCAAAGTACTATTTATGATTCAGGTACAAGCTAGGAGCTCAGGATTCTGAGGTCTGTAACAGGAATACTGAGAGACAGGCTACAGTGGGACTGGGAGCCAGATTATGGCTGATCTTTACTGAAAATTAATGACTCTTAACCTTGGTCAGCAAGGAGAATCACTGAAAACTTCTGATTATAGTCCAAGCTGGTCCTTAAGAAGATTAATTTACCAGCATTTGCCTTATGGATTAGAGATAAAGAAAGCACTGGACAGCAATCTGGTAAGAATTAGTCCAGGCGCAATGGAGGTAGTAAGGTTAGGACTGATCTAAAAATTAAAGGATTTGACATTGAATGGATTTAGGAAATGAGAAAAAAAAATAGCCCAAAATTACTTCCAAACTTTCAGACTCAGGTGACTGGGAGGGTGGTATGACAGTATTCAGCAGTGCGCTAAAAAATGTTCAAAAATCAGCTTTCAGAAAAGAAAGGAAATCCCTGATTTGTAGCATTTGCCCTCATCTGTGGTGTAAATACTCCTCACATGGCTGACTTCAGGGGTGGGAAGACATGCACACCATAAGCCCTCAGAAGCTGGTGTGAGCCAGCTCCAGCACAACACTGCTAGAAACAGTCATAGGAAGTGAAGAGGAGGAGATCCAAGAAGGGTGTTGGGTTTTCCGCTTTGAATTTAAAGTTAAAATCAAAGTAATTGGTGGGAGCTCCAAAATGGCACTGTTCAGCCAACAGTCAGAAATTCTGAATTGTAGTCCAGTGGAGAAGTCAGTTGGAGAGAGGGGTGTGTGTGTGTGTGTGTGTGTGTGTGTGTGTGTGTGTTTATGTTTAGGGGTTGTCTGCACAGAAATAATACTCAAAGTACATAAAATTACCTTCAGAGAGAATGCAAAGAGAAAAACACTGGAGATAATTACAGAATCTTAGAAAATAGCTGCATTTAGAAAGCAAGAGGAGGCAGAAAAAGAATAGTCTGGAGAGAAAGGAGGCAAATCAGAAGAGTGTTACACTCTAGCAACCAAGGAAAAAAACATTTTAAGAGGATATGGTTAAAGTGTCATGGATGGTTGCGAGGTCAAGGAGAATTAAATTGAAATAAAAGTCACTGAGATGGGTCTTTTTAGGCCACTGGAACCTTGAAGGAAGCAGTTTCAGTAGAGTTGTGGATTGAGAGAGAGTTTTAGGAATGTATACATATTCTCATTTTTCCAATATACTTGGCAGTGAAAGGAATAAGAAAAGAAGAAATAATAGCATCTCTTTTTTTTGAGCTATTATTTCAATGGAAATTTAGCTGCAATATTACAAGAAAAACAAACTCTTGTAAGCCTCACTACTAGCAAGAATGGCTTTATTCCAAAGTCAGAAATGTGCAGCCCCATCAGGGCTGACCCTTGGGCTGCCTGTTATTAGCTATGAGCCTCGCTTAGTCAGTCCACTGGGAAGAAGAAAGACTCATGGACAGCTGTGACCAAGCAAACAGAAGCAGTGGAATGAGCCAATATCAGTCACTGAAGAGGAAGAATATGACAGCATTTGCTTTATGAAAAATATGGGGGTGGGGGGAAAAAGGAAGGCAATGCCAAGTACAAATATCTGAAAAAATACATTTTTCTAGAATGACTCGTTGTGTTCATTCAATTTAAAGCTTAACGTAACAGAGTTGTCCTCTGAACCCACAATGCTTATTTCCCAAGTTGTTCCCCATGTTGTTTTCTTCTTGCCTGGAACAGTCTTCCCTGACACCTATTATTTTCAAGTTGCTCAGATAACCTACACCTTTTTACCTGTAAAGGAACAATATAGAACAATAAATATCTATCAAGTAACTATTTCAAGCAATACACATATGTTGACACATTTCTTAGTCTTCCATTTTATTCTGATTATTTAATGTATGCATTTTGTTACTTACATTTGAAGAGCTATGACCTTGCTTATTCCTGTTATAAACCTCTCTTCCCTATGTGGTACACAGAATTAGAGGCTAGTTTAAAAAGTATTAACTGATGCTTATTGAATTGGATTGAAATAAAAACAAACAGATTTTTATTGAAATCTTAAGGATAGTGCTGAAGATAAACTGTAGTGTATCTTTTAAAACACTTGGTTTTTAAAAGTAGCTTCTGCAGAAAAGAAATTGTTCCTCTAATAAGTAAATTTGGAAATAACTGAAAGATAAAAGTAATTTATCGATATCAGCAGTTTCAACTATAACAAGGATAAGACTTTTTGAAATAAATTAGTTGACCCTCCCCTTATTCAGCCACAGGCATCCATTATCTCAGGCAGGATTTGGATTATTAAAGCAGGAACACAAAGAGGAAAAAAGTCATTGTTCAAGAAAGCTGTTTTTTTTTTGTCCTGTTTTTAAATCAGTGTTTAGTGAGACAAAAGTCTTGTGAATCAGGATTTGTGGCAACAGAAAGAAGATTTTTGGCTGGGTGTGGTGGCTCATGCCTTTGGGAGGCCAAGGTGGGCAGATAACTTGAGGTCAGGAGTTTGAGACCAGCCTAGCTAACATGGCAAAACCTCATCTTTACTGAAAAAAGAAAACATTAGCCAGGGGTGCAAGAGCACATATGTCATCCTAGCTACTTGGGAGGCTGAGGCAAGAGGATCCCTTGAACCTGGGAGGTGGAGGTTGCAGTGAGCTCAGATTGCGCCACTGTGCTCCAGCCTGGAGACAGAGCAAGACTCTGTCTCAAATTAAAAAAAAGAAAAAAAGAAAGAAGGAAGGAAGGAAGGAGGAGGGAGGGGATGGGTGGATAGAGGTGGGGAGAGAGAGAGAGAAAGAAAAAGAAAGAGAGAAAGAAAGAATGAAACAAACAAAGAAAGAGAAAGAAACAGAAAGAAAGAAACAGAGAAAGAAAGAGAACTAAACTCCAAGAACTTCTTACATATCCAAATTAAGCCTTGGAGGTATGAAAATATGCTTTAGTATAAAGAAGAAAAAGAACTTGATGTATGGAGAGCTCAACTTCATCCAAAAAAAAAAAAAAACCCACAAACCAGAAGGTATAGTACTGATAGTAGTTCTAAGAGAATTCAAGGGAAAGGAAGCAAATATTCAAAGGGAGTGTCCTGGCTTTTCCCTCAGGAAAATGCAAAAGGGAAGAAAAGTGAGGTCTGAAACTCAGAAAGGTTTGAAAACTTCTCAGTAGTTGATGTTTCAGGGCGTTGCTCAGAAAAATTACAGACCTCTGAAAAGAAATATCTCAGGCCAGCATGATGATAACCACTCCATATTACCTAGGACATTTCTGGCCTGAAATTAATCAGAGAGCACCTGAGAAGAGTCTTTACAGGGTGGCTGACATCGGCACTGCGGCAACCTTTAAGGAGGAGAAAGGGCAGCATGGCACACTGAGGCAGAGAAGGTGGCAGTGTGGAAGAGATCTCCAAGTTCCGTTATGGATCCAGTAGGCACAGGAAGGTAGAATTGAGACAATGGACCTTCCACACAACCACCATGGTGAGGCCAGGAGCAGATGAAAGGAAGCTGACCAGAGATTATGCACAATCAATAAGAACTGAGTAGACCAGTGAATCTTGAGCTAGACATTTTCCTGAAGGTCATCAAATATAAATTTCAGCCATAGCACAATGCCTGTCCCTCTCCACCACTCCCTTACAAAAAGCAGTGTCAGCAACAATTCGGTGGCCGTTAGTGTCAGATGCCTAATAACTGGAGGAGACCAAACTGCTTTTGTCAGATCATAGACCAGCAAAGATGTGAAGGACAGCTTGAAACCCTTCTTCCTCTTTGCAAGCAGGACACAGAAGCTTTTCCATGAATCCAGGCACCATCTTGAATAATATAGAAATATCACTAAGAAGAAGCTAGACTGTAATTTAGCTTAATATTTATCCAAAATACTTTTTTTTTAATGCACAAGTCTGGGATTCTTTACCATGTTTAAGTTTGTATTCCCCAATACCCAAATAAGATAGCGCAATTTGAAAGTTTAGACTAGTCATAAAAAATAAGTGGAAGCAATTCTTTTGCACATTTTGAATTATAGTTTATACATTTTGATATAAAAACTAACAGAAAAGCAACAAAAATATTGGAAAATATTATTTAGTAGAAATCATTTTTAACTTCCCATAATGTTTTTGTTATTTTAAATCTTTCAGTTAAAAGTGGAGAAGAAAATAATTGAGGAGAAAGCAATTATTTTTTTGCCTTGTACAAGACAGTAAAAGACACAAAGCAGTGAAATCTGCGTACCAGTGGTAAAACAAGGCATGATGTCATAGGACAAGGTTCAAGCTAAGTTAAAACTGTAGTGCTACTTCTAGGAAACTGAGTATAATCCAAAGAATTTTCAGCACCTGAAGCATTACAAAGGGAAGAAAGTTTATTTTCTAAAACAAAGTAGGCTTCAAGAAAATAAATTAGGGTAAGATTTATTGAAAATATAGTATTTAGAAAGTTGTGTTCATTTAGATCTTGCTCCAAAATTGTATTCTTGTTCTAATAGTTTTGGAAATGTTAAAATTTAGCCATGTGCATCTGTGTATCACTTCACAACTAGAGCATGTGTTAAGAGACATGCAACATTTGGCAATTTCATTTTTGTGTGGACATCATAGAGCATGCTTGTGCAAACCTAGGCAGTAGACCATACTGTACCCGTAGGCTATATGGTGGAGACTATTGTTCTGACCATCATCATATATGTAGTCTGTCTTGACGTTGCTATGTGGCACATGATTGTATTTACGTTACTTATTATAACAAACGTTTTATTTTATAGGAAAACGCTTAATTGAGGAAAAATGCACTGCAATAGTATCCCCTTATTTTCATGGAATACTTTTCAAGACCACCAGTGGATGCCTGAGACTGAGCATGGTCCCTAACCCCATATATTTATTTTTTTTAATAGAAAATTTTAAAATGTTATATTTATTATTGCAAAGTTCTTTCAATTTTTTTCAATTTTTTTGCACAAATTTATTTTTCTTTTACAGTTTCATACATAGAGGATTCATTCTTACTGTGCATCTTAGCAACCTTAGCATATGATCTTTTCCTTTCCTTATTAAGTTGATAACTTTTACCTTTTAGAAAAGTCCGGGAAGCACTTTATGGCTTCTTTTGAGCATATCCAAATTGCCAGCATCACTACTCTTGCCCTTTGGAACCATTATTTAGTAAATAAGGGGAACTTGAACACTGTGAGATGGCAACAGTCAGTCTGATCATCTAGATGGCTACTAAGTGACTAATGGGCAGGCAGCATGTCTTGCATGAATGCACTGGACGAAAGGAGAAATGGGCAGGACAGACTGCATGAGATTTCATCAGTTCTGGGAACAGTGCACAATTTAGAACCTATACATTTTAATCTCTGAGATTTTCCATTTAACATTTTTGGATCACATTTGGCTTTGACTTACTGAAGCCACAGAGAGTGAAGCCGTCAATAAGGGTACCACTGTATGTGACATTCAGAATTTTGTGACTGTACGAAGACTTGTAGAATGCGCTCACACTTATGAGCCAGACATCTCCAATAACCTGTTGGCAGTTATTCAGACAAGAGATGTAGTTGCAAGGACAAGTCCCAAAGCTGTCAGGTGGCAACAAATATCACATAGTAAAGTCATGATGTTATAAATAATCTGTATAGGACATTCTGATTATTGTAGAAGTTGACGAAACCTTATCAAATTTGAGGTGTTTGTTTTTTAAATTATAGAAATAAAACATTAACTGGAATTAGTTCTATCTGACTGAATCTTTTGGTTTATTGAAAATTTTTGGAACAGGTAGTGAAAATTTTATATTTATTATTGCACAGTTCTTTCAATACAGTTGAAAAAGTCATGCATATTTATTGTCGTATTATTTTCCTTAAGAAAAAAAGTCACCATTCATAGCTCTGCAAGTACCACATAATGCCACAAATATTTTTAAATTTCAATAATAAAAACATTAAAATAACTTGGGAACTGTATCTTCTTTAAAATGTTTTCCTTCTCAATCCCCTTTTTTCTCTACAAAACATTAAAAAGAATTTTGAAGTTGAAACTTCACCAGAGTTGTGCCTTAGGTGGAGAAATGGAAAACTATAGAAGTAAAACCCAGAACGTTAAAAGAGGAAAGATACAGGAGTTATATGAATCTGCAAACACATTCAACTTTACCGTTAATCAACAAGTAAAAACAAGATTTCAAATTTCTGCCCATTAAATTTGTTGGATAAATTTTCTGCTTTATTTTTGTCAATACTTAACGCTTGCCACCATGCAGTGAGGGAGATCTTATCCGTAGTTAGCGGATGCATAATTTGGTGAAACCTTCCTGTAAAGCCCTTTGAAAATGTGTATGGAATGTCTACAGGTGTTTGTAGGGCTTGAACCACAATTGCCATACCTGAGAATCCATCTTAAAGATATACAGGTAAGTCAGTGTTTCATGTACAAGCACTTTCACTACACATTTACTGTAATAGAAAAGTGGAAATAATCTAAATGTGCAAAGATAGGAATCAAATAAAAAACAGTTATTTTGTTTTGTTTGGTTTTGTTTGCTTCAGTTTGAAGATGGCAGTATGGACTCCTGAGTTCAGTTTTCTATTGGACAACATCAAACTTGACCTAAAGGCCATTTTATGCTACCATTAATAAATTTGAAATAGTTTGCTATTAATTAAGAATATGTTTTTAAGGAATATTTAAAATAACAGTAAAATGCCAATCATAAAATTTTGTGTTTGTATAAGCGTTTATTTGGGTGGGAGGGCAAGTGAAATAGTTGAAAATGCCAATAGAGATTACCTCTCATTAGTAAGAAAATACAGTTTTTGTTGTCTTCTTCAACTTCTCTGAATTTTACAGATTTTCTACTATGAGACTTTATTTATTCCAAAGTCAGAAAAAAAATAAGATTATTAAAACTAAACACAAAATAAGCCCTGAAAAATCATACCTGGTATATTTTACAAAAAAATTCAAATTTCCCAAACTTACCTATTTGTATATAATATTCTCTTATTAAACATTCTCATGAAAATAGAAATAAAGAGCAGAAACCTTCCAAAAATGATGTTAGATGCTACCCTTAAATCATGAATAATGAAAACAATACCTCACATTTTTATAGAAATCCACAAATATAAATGCATTATCTACCTCTTCTGCCCCTAACCTGTTTCATCAGAGAATCAGAGAATCTGAGTTGGAAGAAACCCTAGGAGCCAACTAATTGAAATCCCTCTTAGTGCAAGAGAATGTATCATATGACACACCCAAGAGAGGCTCTCGTCAACCATGTGAAGGTTTCTAAAGCTCATAATACCACAGGACATTTTTGCTTTCTGGACAGTTCTGGTTACTATAATGTTCTTATACTGAATATGTATACACATATATGGAAAAACACCAACTGGCTACTTATCTCATACTTCCTTGTTGAAAAAGACACTGTACATCTCCAGCCCTGAGCTTCAATTTCTGCTAGAAATTAAGGAAGACAGCTAGCATCAGGTGATGGAGGTTAAAACTGGTTACTAAAATTGTGATCCACAGAACACTTACATCAAACCACCCTTTTTAAAAACAGATTTCCAGGCCCTACCTGAGACCTACTGAACCAGAATATTTGAAGATAGAGCCCAGGAATATGCCTTTCCACAAACTTTCTAATTAATTCTTGGATGTCTGGATGGGTAGAAGGCCCTGCTAGAAAGGATGTCATTCTTAGATCTAAGGGCCATTTCATTCCAGCATTATAAACTATTATTCATTCGGCATCAATTATCCATGATGTCAGGCACCATGCCTGTAAGCTGAGGATATAAAGATGAAGAACATATGGTGCCTACTGGTGAGGAGCTCATTGCCTTCATGGCAGCATGTGCTCCATCTAGCTGGTATTAGAAGTTGATGATTTTTCCTTCCTTACCTTGCTTGAAGAGGTAATATCAATTGAAAGGTACCTGCTGTTAGCATAGATGCTAGAATTTATTTAGCTAAGAATTGAATCTGATTATTACAATCAGTATTTGCCCCTTCTTTATTTTGCAAATTATCCCAGTTAGGCGTCTCCCCATCCTTGGCCTTGATGTCTTTTAGGGCCTTTATTTATCTTTGTTTTATTTTCATCATAATATATATGATGAAATATACACATATACAAACATACACATGTATACACACATATATACATACACACATATGTATAATTTACCAGATGAAAATTAAAATTTACATATATAACATATAAATAATCAATTTATTTATTTTATTATTATATTTTAAGTTTTGGGATACATGTGCAGAACGTGCAGGCTTGTTACACAGGTATACACATGCCATGGTCGTTTGCTGCACCCATCAACCCGTCATCTACGTAAGGTATATCTTCTAATGCTATCCCTCCCCTAGTCCCCCATACCCTGACAGATCTTGGTGTATGATTCTCCACTTCTTATGTCCATGTGTTCTCATTGTTCAACTCCCACTTATGAATGAGAACATGTGGTGTTTGGTTTTCTGTTCTTGTGTTAGTTTGCTGAGAATGATGGTTTCCAGCTTCATCCATATTTCTGCAAAGGATATGAACTGATCCTTTTTTATGGCTGCATAGTATAAATGAAGAGGAGTTCCTCTTTTTCTATTGTTTGGAATAGTTTTAGAAGCTCCTCTTTGTGCCTCTGGTAGAATTTGGCTGTGAATCCATCTGGTCCTGGGTTGTATTTTTTTAGTTGTTAGCTTATTAATCACCGCCTCAATTTCAGAACTTGTTATTGGTCTATTCAGGGATTTGACTTCTTCCTGACTTAGTCTTGGGAGGGTGTATGTGTCCAAGAATTTATCCATTTCTTCTAGATTTTCTAGTTTATTTGTGTAGAGGTGTTTATACTATTCTCTGATGGTAGTTCATATTTCTGTGGGATCAGTAGTGATATCCCCTTTATTATTTTTTATTGTGTCTATTTCATTCTTCTCTTTTCTTCTTTGTTAGTCTGGCTAGCGGTCTATCTATTTTGTTGATCTTTTCAAAGAAGTCAGCTCCTGGATTCATTGATTTTTTTGAAGGGTCTTTCATATCTCTATCTCCTTCAGTTCTGCTCTGATCTTAGTTACTTCTTGTCTTCTGCTGCTTTTGAATTTGTTTGCTCTTGCTTCTCTAATTCTTTTGTGATGCTAGGGTATTGATTTTAGATCTTTCTTCCTTCCTTTGTGGGCATTTAGTGCAATAAATTTCTCTCTAAACACTGCTTTAGCTATGTCCCAGAAATTCTGGTTCATTGTGTGTCTTTGTTCTGACTGTTTTCAAAGAACTTTTTTTATTTCTGCCTTAATTTCATTATTTACCCAGTAGTCATTCAGGAGCAGATTATTCAATTTCCATGTAGTTGTATGGTTTTAAGTGAGTTTCTTAATCCCGAGTTCTAATTTGATTGCACTGTGATCTGAGAGAATGTTTGTTACAATTTCTGTTCTTTTGCATTTGCTAAGGAGCGTTTTACTTCCAATTATGTGGTCAATTTTAGAATGAGTGCAATGTGGTACTGAGAAGAATGTATATTCTGTGGATTTGGGGTGGAGAGTTCTGTAGATGTCTATTAGGTCTGCTTGGTCCAGAGCTGAGTTCAAGTCCCGAATATCCTTGTTAATTTTCTGTCTCATTGATCTGTGTAATATTGACAGTGGGGTGTTAAACTCTTCCACTATTATTGTGTGGGAGTCTAAGTCTCTTTGTAGGTCTCTAAGAACTTGCTTTATGAACCTGAGTGCTCCTGTATTGGGTGCATATATATTTAGAATAGTTAGCTCTTCTTGTTGCATTGATCCCTTTACCATTGTATAATGACCTTCTTTGTATTTTTTGATCTTTGTTGGTTTAAAGTATGTTTTATCAGAAAATAAGATTGCAACTCCTTTTTTTTTTTTTTTTTTTTTTTTTGCTTTCCATTTGCTTGGTAAATGTTTCTTCATCCCTTTATTAGAGCCTATGTGTGTCTTTGCACATGAGATGCATCTCCAGAATCCAGCACGCTGATGGGTCTTGACTCTATCCAATTTGACAGCCTGTGTCTTTTAATTTGGATTATTTAGCCCATTTACATTTAAGGTTAGTATTGTTATGTGTGAACTTGATCCTGTCATTATGATTGTAGCTGGTTATTTTGCCAATTAGTTGGTGTGTTTTCTTCATAGTGCTGATGGTCTTTACCATTTGGTATGTTTTTGCAGTGGCTGGTACTGGTTTTTCCTTTCCATGTTTAGTGCTTCCCTCAGGAGCTCTCATAAGGCAGACCTGGTGGTGACAAAATCTCTCAGCATTTGCTTGTCTGTAAAGGATTTTATTTCCCCTCCGCTTATGAAGCTTAGTTTGGCTGGATATGAAATTCTGGGTTGAAAATTCTTTTTGTTAAGAATGTTGAATATTGGCCCCTACTCTCTTCTGGCTTGTAGAGTTTCTGCCGAGAGATCCACTGTAAGTCTGATGGGCTTCCCTTTGTGGGTAACCCGAACTTTCTCTCTGGCTGCCCTTAAATTTTTTTCCTTCATTTCAACCTGGGTGAATCTGATGATGTGTCTTGGGGTTGCTCTTTTTGGGGAGTATCTTTGTGGTGGTCTCTGTATTTCCTGAATTTGAATGTTGGCCTGTCTTGCTAGGTTGGGGAAGTTCTCCTGGGTAATATCCTGAAGTGTGCTTTCCAGCTTGGTTCCATTCTCCCTGTCACTTTCAGGTACACTAATCAAACATAGGTTTGGTCTGTTCACATAGTCCCATATTTCTTGGAGGCTTTATTTGCTTCTTTTCATTCTTTTTTCTCTAATCTTCTTTTCACACTTTATTTCATTAATTGATCTTCAATCACTAATATTCTTTCTTCCACTTGATCGATTCAGCTATTGATACTTATGTATGCTTCACAAAGTTCTCATTCTGTATTTTTAGCTCCATCCGTTCATGTATGTTCTTCTCTAAACTATTCCTCTAACATTTTTTAAGGTTTTTAGTTTCCTTGCATTGAGTTAGAACATGCTCCTTTAGCTTGGAGGAGTTTGTTAATACCCACCTTCTGAAGCTACTTCTGTCAATTTATCAAACTCATTCTCAGTCCAGTTTTGTTCTCTCGCTGGTGAAGAGTTGTGTTCCTTTGGAGAAGAAGCAGCATTCCGGTTTTTGGAATTTTAAGCCTTTTGGAGCTGGTTTTTCCTCATCTTTGTGGATTTATCTACCTTTGGTCTTTGATGTTTGTGAGCTTCGGATGGAGTTCTGTGTGGATGTCCTTTTGGTTGATGTTGATGCTATTTCTTTCTGCTTATTAGTTTTCCTTCTAACATTCAGGCCCCTCTGCTACAGGTCTGCTGGAGTTTGCTGGAGGTCCTCTCCAGACCCTCTTTGCCTGTATCAGCAGTGGAGGCTGCAGAACAGGAAAGATTGCTGCCTGTTCCTTCCTCTGGTAGCTTCCTCCCAGAGGGGCACCCACCAGATGCCAGCTGGAGCTCTCCTGTATGATGTGCCTGTCAACCCCTGCTGGGAGATGTCTCCCAGTCAGGAGGCATGGAGGTCAGGGACCCACTTGAGGAGGCAGTCTGTCCCTTAGCAGAGCTCTAGCACTATGCTGGGAGATCCACTGCTCTCTTCAGAGCCAGCAGGCAGGAACATTTAAGTCTGCTGAAGCTATGCCCACAGCCACCCCTTCCCCGAGGTGCTCTGTCCCAGGGAGATGGGAGTTTGATCTGTAAGCCCCTGACTGGGGCTGCTTCCTTTCTTTTAGAGATGCCCTGCCCAGAGAGGAGGAATCTAGAGAGGCAGTCTGGCTACAGTGGATTTGCTGAGCTGTGGTGGGCTCTGCCCAGTTCCAACTTCCCAGAAGCTTTGTTTACACTGTGAGGGGAAAACTGCCTACTCAAGCCTCCGTAATGGTGGATGCCCCTCCTCCCATTAAGCTTGAGCATCCCAGGTTGACTTCAGACTGCTGTACTGGCAGGGAGAAATTCAAGCCAGTGGGTCTTAGCTTGCTGGGCTCCGTTGGGGTGGGATCCACTGAGCAAGATCCCTTGGCTTCCTGGCTTCAGCCTCCTTTCCAGGGTAGTGAATGATTCTTTCTCACGGGCACCCCAGGTGCAACTGGGGTATGAAAAAAAAACTCCTGCAGCTAGCTCAGTGTCTGCCCAAATGGCCACCCAGTTTTATACTTGAAACCCAGGGCCCTGGTGGCATAGGTACCAGAGGGAATCTCCTGGTGTGTGGGTTGCAAAGACTGTGGGAAAATCATAGTATCTGGGGCAGAGTTCACCATTCCTCACAGCACAGTCCCTCACAGCCTCCCTTGGCTAGGGGAGGGAGTTCTCCAAATCCTTGCACTTCCTGAGTGAGGTGACTCCCTACCCTGCTTCAGCTCGTCCTCCGTGGGCTGCACCCACTGTCTAACCAGTCCCATTGAGATGAGCCGGGTACCTCAGTTGGAAATGCAGAAATCACCCACCTTCTGCATTGATCTCACTGGGAGCTGCAGACCAGAGCTGTTCCTATTCAGCCACCTTCCCCATATTTAACCATTTTAAAGTGAACAATTAAGTAGCATTCATAATGCTGTGCAACTACCGCCTTTATCTAGTTCCAAACATTTTCATAACCCCAAAAGGAAACCCTATATCCATTAATCAGTTACTCTCCATCCATCCTCCACCGTGTGGAAAAGAAACCATATTTTGTATGGTTTCTTTTTCAGTTAATTTTTCACACCTCTTTACTCTCTGCTGAGTTAAGACTTCTTAATACTGAGAGATTGTTTCTGGCTCCATCCACATTAATTCTGTGCAATGTTCTACATTGTGGGCAACTAATATCATCTTTTTTTTTAAAACTTCTATAATGAACACCTAACTTCCAGATTATCTGACGTAGTAAGACATTTTTGTGATACTTATGGCATAAACTTTGTTAATTATAGAAGTAATTTCTGTGTGTTGTGAACATTTAAATATTATAGAAATAAAGTAAAACATGAGAATCTCTCATAAGTCCCACATTTATCAGAATACCAGTAATAAAGTGCTGTGTAATATTTCAGATATTTCTTCACTCAGTTACATGCATACCCCCCCAAAATTATAATTATATCAATAAACAGAGGTTTATGACTTGTTCCTTAATGTTATGTTTCATTTATTCATGTATTAATTCAATCAATATTTATCGAGTGCTAATTACATGCCAAGATTTCTTCTAGGAGATAAGGATACAGAGGTGAAAAAAAAAGTCAGCATTTGTCAGATTGTTCTTTGAAATAAGACTATGTCATTTTATTACCTAGATGCATCATGATTTAACACAATTTATTTATTTTTCTACTGATGAACAGAAAATATTCTTTTAACCGACATTTATTGAATATTTACCACATACCAAACACTAGACTGAGATATGTACATTTATTTCTTGTTTTATAACTAAAATTCAAATAAAGTAATATTTAGCTTCACTTCTATAGTACCAACTTAACCTCTCTTTCATATTGGAAGGAAAGTTGGGATTTTGAAGGTCTGTGAATGAAGCAGTCTTAATCATTCCAACTATGTGCTCAGGACTATGGGGAATATATTTATCCATCCCTAAAATATTGTACAGCAGAAGAAATAATCAAAATAATTAAAATCTTTCTGGCCAGGGCACCAATCATTCAAATGGACACCTGACCAGTGAGAACGGATAGAAGTTATAAAAAAAACGAATGCTTATCAGCTTAGGTATACATCCTAGTATGCACTGTAGGAATATCCAATCCTCAGTTTGGTTGAGTCTTTTCTGTATCTTTTTTTTGTGTGGTTTGCTTATTTGTTTTGTTTTGTGGGAAATGGGCAATATTTGTGCTTTTTCATTTACATATTTGGCTATGTGGAAACCCAAGGGAATGAATCATTCTGGTTAGCTGAAAATTTTAATCATTTTTGATGGAAATCTTTCTAAAATGGATTTCACACTTCCCTGCCTTCTTAAACAGAGTGGATGGAATGTAATTAATCTTTTTTGATGACTTGGTTTTATCATTATGAACATTAATGACTGTGTGTGCTATCCAGAAATGATGTCCTCAACACTGATGGTGGTATGCAGGATAGTCTGGGGTCCTATCAGTCTCAGAATATTTGTCTCTAGGTTATATTCTTCCCTTACCAGTGGACCATCAGTTGTCACTTCTGCTGACAGTGAAGCAGCACAGTATGGGTGCAAAAAGGTAGACTTAGGAGGAAGAGGAAGTTGTATTTGAATCCTGGCTTTTGATTTGGGGATCAATTACTCTCTAATTTCAGTTTCTTCATCTGTAAAATGATCACCGTAACCCACTTAACAGAAATATAATAAAGATTAAATGATGGGTCTCAAGCATAGTGCAAAATAAACGTATGTTAGCCCCCGTCCCCTGTCAGGGTGTTGACTTTTAAAAACATATTTTCTGACTACATTGCATATTCTACTTTGCTGTGGAACTGAAAGCTGGGCAGTACAGTTGATAGGATTGTATGCAAAATAAGATTAATAAAGTTTTTTGTGGGCAAGGTACCAAGATCTCTCAGTTTTATTCCATATAGACTGTGATATCAACTTTGAGTCCTTAGAAATAGTTACTTCTCTTTTTTTGTTTTTTGTTTTTTGTTTTTGAGGCAGGGTCTTGCTCTGTTACCCATGCTAGGGTGCAGTGGCACAATCATGGCTCACTGTAACCTTGACCTTTTGGGCTCAAGTGATCCTCCCACCTCAGCTTCCCAAGTGAATGGGACCACAGGCATGTACAGCCATACTTTGCTAATTTTTAGTTTTCATAGAGATGAAGTCTCACTGTATTGCCTAGGCTGGTCTCAAACTCCTTAGCTGAAGGGATTCTCCCACCTTGGCCTCCCAGAGTGCTAGGATTTCAAGTGTGAGCCACCACACCCAGCTGTTACTTCTTACCTCCTAAGAAATGTTCTGCCTCCACAAAATAGAGTGCTAAAGGGAAACATGAAACTTAGGTATTTTGAAGTCCATATATAATATTGATAATGTTTTATATCAAGTGAATATTTAATTTTAAATATAATAATCAATGAAGATCCCATGGAAAAGTGACATTTGAAGAAAGACTTAAACAAGTGAACCATAGATATTTGGCAGAAGAATCTTTCAAGCAGAGGAAATAGTAAATACCAAAGGAGGCAGAAAAAGACTTGTGTTCAAGAAATGGCAGAGTCCCAGAGGGTGGAACAGAATAATTACATCAAATGTTGATAAGAGCTAATGACAAAATCAAGCAGAAAGGGGCATTGGGAGTACCTGGGCTGAGGTGGAGGATGAAGTTAAGGTGCAACTTTAAATAGACAATTACATTAAAGGTGATTGGTCTAAATGTTCCAATTACAAGACAAAGATGATCAGATTGGATAAAAGTATAAGGTCTTACTTATCCCTATAAGAAACACACTTTCAATATAAAGACACAAGAAAATTAAATGTAAAGAATGGGAAAAACATATGCATATCATGCTAGCATCAATCAAAAGAAGTTTGGAGTGACCATATAAATATCAGACAAAGTAGATCTTACAGCAAAGATTATTACCATGGATAAAGAAGATATTTCATAATGAATTAAGTATAAAATCATGAAAAGGATATAAGATCCTAAACATTTATATATCTAATAGCAGCTATTCATAACACAAATTCTATAGAATTTCAAGGAGAAATAGACAAACACATAATTATAGACAGAGATTTTGATATTTTCTCAATAATTGATAGAACAAGTGAGTAGAAAACAAGTGAAGATGTAGAAAATTTGAAAAACATATCAACAATCTAGACCTAGTTGACATTTAATATACAACTGTCTTAGTTTGCTTTTGTTGCTCTAACAGACTACCACAGACGGAGTAATTTATAAAGAAATAAAAAGTTTAGTTAGCTCATGGTTCTGGAGACTGGGAATAAACTGTTTAATTCCATTTGTGGAAAATCTATATCTAACATCATAGTAATTTTTGATAATGAAGGACTGAATGCTTTTCCCATAACATCAGGGACAAGGAAAGAATATGTACTACAATTACTTATATTTAAATTTTACTGAGGGCTTTAGATAGAAAAATAAGACAAAAAAAGGAAAAAGACAACCAGATTGGACAGGAAACAGTAAAACACTTCTTACTCACATATGGAATGGTTGTTTGTGCATGAAATCCCATGGAAACACAAATTAATTAGGAAGGTTGCAGGATACAGGATCAGTATACAAAATCCCTGTGTTTTTATATATTAACATCAAGCAATTGAAATTAAATTAAAAATCTGTGTCACAAAGCATACAATGAAATATGAAAAAATATATATAAAAAGATGTAAATTATATTAAAAACTAGAAAGCATTGCTAAAGAACACATAAATAAATTGAGAAATATAGATTCACAGATAGAAATACTTGATTTTTCCAAGATGTTATCTTCAAATTTATCTAGATATATAATATAATCCTAATAATAATTTAAGAATAATTTTTAATGTTAAAATTAACAACCTGACTCTAAAATTCATGTGAAAATGCAATGAACCTAGTAAAGCCTGACCAACTCTGGAGAAGAATGAAGTTGAAGAACATACAGTACCTGATCTCAAGGCATCATAAAGTTGAAGACGTTATTACAAATAGCAAGACAGTGTGCTATTGGTGTAATGACAGACAAATATATCAATGCAACAAAATAGAGCATTTAGAAACAGACCCACACTTATATGGTTAATCAGTTTTTGACAAAGTGACAAAGGTAATTCAATGGAGAAAAGATAATCCTTTCAACAAATAGAACTAATTGAATATCCACATGTCAAAAAAATAAACTTCAATTCATACACCACACTATGGAAAAAAATAGCTAAAAAATGGGCTATAGGCTTAAATAGTCCATATGGAACCCAATTGTGATGATTATTACTGTCAACTTGATTAGATTGAAGGATACAAAGTATTGATCCTGGGTGTGTCTGTGAGGGTGTTGCCAAAGGAGATTAACATTTGAGTCAGTGGGCTGGGAAAGGCAGACCCACCCTTAATCTGGGTGGGCACCATTTATCTGATCAGCTGCCAGCACAACTAGAATATAAAAAGCAGGCAGAAAAATGTGAAACAACGAGACTGGCCTAGCCTCCCAGCCTACATCTTACTCCTGTGCTGGATGCTTTCTGCCCTTGAACATTGGACTCAAAGTTCTATAGTTTTGGGACTCAGACTGGCTTGCCTTACTCCTCAGCTTGCAGACAGCCTATTGTGGGACCTTGTGACTGTGTGAGTTAATACTTACAAATTCATATATATATGTATATATATTCATATATATATATATCCTAATATATATACTCATATATATTATATATTATATTGGATATAAATATATCCTATAAGTTCTGTCACTCTAGAGAACCCTAATACATCAAGACTATAAAAGTCCTAGGAAAAAAACACAGGAAAAAATAATGTCTTGGCTTAGATAAAGATTTCTTGGGTATATTAAATGCATAACCCATAAAAGAAAAAAATGGAAAAATTGGACTTAGTCAAAACTTAAAACTTCTGTTAATGGAAAGACAGTTAGGAATGTGAAATATGATATAAACTGGGATATATTTAAACTCAATAATGAGAAAGCAAACAATCCAGTAATATATTGCAAAAGATTTAAACAGATACATCACTGAAGAAGATATATAAATGGCAAATAATCACATGATATGCTCAACATTTTAAATCATTCGGGTAATGCAACTTAATGCCAAAATGATATATTTCTAAATACCTTATAGAATATCTAAAATTAAAACACTGATCAATCAGGTGTTCATGGGCATGTAAAGGAATGGAACTCTGCTGATGGGAATGTAAAATGCTCCAATCGCAGTGGAGAAGTTTAGTAGTTTCTTTAAAAGTTAAATATATTCATATATGACCCAGCTGTTCTGTTTCTATGTATTTACCCAAGAAAAATTAAAGCATGTGGCCATATACAACTTATATATAAATGTTTATAATCGTTTTATTTGTAATAGTCCCAAAGTGGAAACAACTCACATGTCCATCAACAGGTAAGTGAAAATACAAATTGTAGTATATCTATACAAGTAGTATTGCTGGGGAATACCACTCAGCAATTAAAAAGGATGAGCATGCAAAAAAACATGGATTAAGCATGGATTAATATAATTAACCTAATCATGCTGCATGAGAGAATCCAAGCACCATCCCCTGTAAGAATACATATTATGTAATATCATTCATGTAAAATTGTAGAAAATCCAAACCAATGTGTAACAAAGAAAGCATATAGGTGATCATCTGGGGACAGGTATGTAGGGGACAGGGATGTAGGGAACAGAGATGAACATGGGGATTACATTGGGGCAGGAAGAAACTTTCTGGAGTGTTGGATATATTTACTATCTTGACTGTGGTTATGGTTTCACAGCTGTTTATATGTCAAAATTCTTCACATTTTGCACATTAAAAATGTACAGTTTATTATACGTCAGTTACACCTCAATAGAGATATTGAAAATTTTAAAATATATAATTAGAATAAAAGAGGCATATGATAAGAAAGTTTATTCTAAAATTTTCTTGATGACATATTTTAAATTATTTAAAAATTAGGCAAACAGTTTAATTTTAAAATGTTCTTTTAATAACTACTGATAAAAGGCTTAGTTTGTGCTAGATACTGTTCTAAGTGCTTTACAATTTTTAACTCATTTAGTAGTTATCATAATTCTATTACGAAAATAAGGCATAATCCATACCCATTAGACATGTGAAGAAACGGAGACACTGAGAATGGCATAGTTTGTAAACGCAGAGCTGGGATTTCAACCCAGGCAGTCTGGCTCCAGGGATAGAGCTCTATTTAATCTTGCTTATAAAGAAAGAGTTTATTTTGACAACTTCACAGATTCAGGAACCATACTATAGGATTTTACTTTCATTTTGTTGCCACCACATTTTTTTGAATAGATTTTTGCACACAGGTTGAATTATTTACTGCCTTTTATAGGATCACACTTTAGCACGTACTAAGCGCTGCTTTGATTAGCACACACTGTCCTGCCCACCAGGCCCCTGCCTTAAATACCTCTGTGTCTCCTGATTCTTCACTTCTTTTCCAAATTGTTTCCATTCTACAAAGCACAAGCCTTCAGGTTTTTAAATAAATACAGCAACACGTCACTTACCCTCATTTCCATCCAAATTTGTTTTCCCTATTGTAAAGTTTCCATGGCATCTATTATCCAAATAAAATTATTGAATACCTGATTGCATATTGCTTCTACTGATTTTTGAATAGAGAACGTAAATTTTGTGTTGCCAATTAGATTACGTGTCTTCAAAATCAGAAATCGTCTTTACCTTTGCCATTCATATGCAAAAATACAAGTTTTTGACACAGAATTGCCAACTTCTCTGTACTCATAGGAACACACATGCCCCACTTAAAAATACATTCCTACTGTCCTTTTTAAGCACTCATAGAGAATAAATAGCTCAGAATATGAAGCTGGGCAATACATCCATCCGTACCTCTATTGCTATCTCTAAGATTTGACCAGGGAGGGTAACAAGAGATGGCCACTCGGGTATGAAAAACAGAGGTTAAATGAATTGTTTTTGAATTCTGAAAATGGCACACTTTATTGGCTAGGGCAAATTCCAAGTTTTGTTCTTCTTTAAAGAATGTGACATTTGTATTGAACTGATCAAGAGTGGGTGTGTGTGGCGGAGGGGTCCTCTTGGAATGGATAAAAATTCATTAAGCTAGTTCAGTAGGGAACACCAGGATCCACATTTTACCCAGTCCTACCTCCTCAAATAGTTTTCATTAACTCTCTGAGTTCTAAAACAAATTACTCTTATTTTTTCATTACATGTTTCATATAATTTATTGTACATAATAAATAGTTTGCAAGAGTTGGGTTTATGAATAGCTTGAAACAGGTTTTCCATGTCCAAATCAAGCTGCCATAGTAACCATTTTTCATTTCTGCCAAACGTATGGTCTTTTCCTTTTTTTCTGCCTTGAAATATGTTGTTTAAAAAAATCCCAAATTATTCAGGAAAGTTGATCAGGTTTCATTAAAATAATGACTTCATTGTTAGCAAGTGCTCATTTCAATCTCTTATTAAATGACTGTTTCTTGCATTATGAATATCAAACTAAAAATATTGAGAGAGCATTAAATTTTGATTTAGTGATATTTATCACAAAAATAAATTAAAACACATTTTTGTTCTCCTCTCATCTCTCCATAAAAGAACCTTCTATCCTTTCAAACAATAGAGCAGAAGCAAGGCCAAGTTAAGATTCTGCCCGCATAATCCCACGTAAAAAAGTCCAGGAGAACAATAGAGTCACCTGAGTATTTATATCCAAATAACCTCAAGAGCTTCTATTTCTTTGGCAAGGAGGATTTAAAGCTTGTTTCCACAGGTGTTTTTCTAACTTCCCATTTTTATAATCTTTTGCCTTTTTTAGTAACTAGCGTTGCAAGTCAGAATCCTCCATCAAGTATCCAGTACCTCCTAGACAAATCTACAAGTTCTAAAAGCCAACTCAATTCCATACGGTTTACAAAACTTGCACTCAACAGCCGTTTACCTCAAATCCTCAAGCAAAAACTACCTTCAGAAGTTACTGTGATATGTGTCCATTACTACAGCAAGTGTCATGGAAGTTGAAGGAAGTGACAGTGTCTTGGCAAGTAGAGAAATATCTGCTTTTATGGAGACACTCTTTATGTTAATTATCTACTTTTAGGGATTCTTTCTTTTTTTCTCATTAGAATTTTAAAATGTTTGGCTACCTGTTTTTGTTCTTTCAATTTTTATAAACTAGTGTTTAGCTTAGAGAAAGATAATTTATTTATTAATCAGTCCTGATAATATTCTTCAACTCAGCAGCATCAAGAGATGTGCAGAATTTTGCCATGCCTATTAAAATGCCTTGCTTTAAAGCACTTTATGGAAGCCTTATTGTTTTTCAGTACATACTTTAGATTCTTACACGTCTAGCCTAACTAGTTTCTTTACAACTTATTTCATTTATTCAACAAATATGTAATGAGTGATTTCTCTCTGCAGTATCATATAGAGTCTATGGAGTCATATGTTTGAGAGTAAAATCTGAACTCTATCATCAAGGATGTAAATTAAACAGAAAGATGAAATGGAATATAATATTAAAGCCAGATTGTGTAACACTTTGAGCGAGAAACCAGAGTTTGGATTACACCACCACTATTACTACTACTGCTATCATTCTTACTCTTACAATGACTACTACTAATTATATTTTAAAACATTTTTTGCAATCTTCAGAAACCAACTGCAGATAGTTTAAGAAAACAGGTGGTAAGCAGATCTGCTGGAAAGAGCTATATATCTCATGGAATCTAAAGAAGAGATTAATAAGCTTTGAATGTAATAGGAGCCAGGGGCTCTTTGCAACCTGAATTGTAAGTTTCTGAATCTTGTCTCTTGATTGCTGTCACTAAAATGAAAGAGCTCCCAGCTTCTAGTGTAAGGCTCTTTCCCTAAATTTGGGAAAGCAAATCTACTTAGTCCAGCTTGAATCATCATCTAGTCCCAACTAGCTATGGTTAAGTGGGCAGGTTCAAGTATTATAGACATTGTTGAGGTCCACTCCTGGGTATTGGGTGAGTGGAGTTGAGGGACGGAAAATCACAGTGAGGTAATTAACAGAAGATGGTTTCTGTAGTAGAACCATCATTCTCTAGGTGAGGCCCCTCACTGTCAGGTCAGAGCTCAGCAATGGAAGCATGTGCAAAGCACAGTGCTATTTCTCACATACCATCTCAGATAATCCCCCAAAGCCTAATGCAGTAGATTACAACTCTCAACTTGCCTATAAGAAAATTGAGATTTAAAGAGAATAATAGTCAATAAAATAGTAGAACCCAGATGTAAAGTTTGTTCTTTCTGGCTGCTCAGCCTATAATCTATCCATTATCTGATGTTGTCAATCCAATAGATTAACGTAGAGATTGAGTCTGGTGTCTCTGTCCCCAGGAGATTTCCATCCTCAATTCTTTATTTTGAATACATGAAGAGTTGATTGATTGAAAGAGTAATTTAAGGAGCCAGTAAACATCGGGTTTACTAGTATCCTAAAAGTATTTCACTTTTCTGGTCATGTTCTAATAGGAAAGGAAAGGAAAATGTGTTCCAGGTATGCATGGGTGTGTTTCTCCAGTGAATCTATGGGATGCATTGTGCCTAGATGTAGAATAAATGCCTTTATTATACTTTATTCCAGTGCATCATGAATAGAATAGAACTTTTTGTAGGAAACCAACCACCACTTACACTGTTTCTATGGGAATTCTAAACATTTGACTGAGAAATAAAGCTTGAGTATTATATGATTAGCCAGTCAGATACTGCCTGTAGATGATTTTCTTCTGGACACAGAATAAAACATTTATTTCCCTAGTGAGTTGAAAAATTAGACATAATCTATGTCTCTTCCAAACAGAGGAATAAAAATTCCCAGGGAGCTCTTGGAGGTGGAGTGAGGACTCAGATGTTGGGAAGGTAAATCCAGGACAGTAATGAGTTATCTGTACATGTTTGCAGAAGATAAGGTAACACTTTGGGTCTGGCACTCGAACTTGTTAAACAAAGCCCAGTTTATGACCCAGCAAGGATGGAGTAGATGGTGAGGGTGACAGAAAGCTGAAAAGCAAGCAAACTTGTGTTGGCTATGGCTTAGTCATATTCTCAGGTTATTACTAAGTCTTAAATTCACAAGTGTCAATTGAAGACGGACAGATTCATAAATTTGGAAAGGAGAGCTTTATTTCTCATTAAGGGTTACAGCCTGCAGGCAGTCATTCTGGCAGGCTGGAGAAGTGTAGCCTCCAGTTAGGAGGCAGAAACAGGCACTTAAAGGGATTTATGCTGAATGGGATGGCCAAATATACATATTCAACAACTTATAGGAGGAGCTATGAATATTCACAAAGGGGAGGCACAGGTATGCATAGTAGGTTAATAAGGATGCAACACGTGTCGGTTTGGGGTGGACTTAACAACTAAATGTGTTACAATTAGGCCCCAGTACATCAAAAAGTGAAGCAGAGGACATGAAGGGCCTGTGTACACAGCTTCTGTAGACTGGTCAGAACTACCCTGTGGTTGGTGTTCCCTTGTCAGGTAGAAATGCTGGTTGTTTGTTAAGCCAAAAAAAAAAAAAAAGCACAAAAGGGAGGGGCAGCATCAGGTGGTTGGTTGATATCAGAGGTGAAACAAGTCTTTTTAAAAGGGCTGGTTTTGGTTTAAGTCTTAGGGAAGAAAGCCTAATGACAATTAGCTGTTATATTGAAGTGTGTCCAATCTCTGATCAATCATGGCTGGAAACTCAGATTTTAAGGTTTCTCTGGAGTCCCCTTGGCCAAGAGAGGGTCTATTCAGTCAGCTGAAGGGAGGTTGATTTCAGTTTTATTTCTCGCAAGTTAGGGACTTTCTATGAGGAAAGTCATCCTACATTTAAATGCTACATAAAATGGAAATTCCCATCGGGTTTATCATGTACCACCCATAAAAAGAAATCGTGAGCTTATCCTTTGTGTGGTGGACCTATTCTTGAAGTAAATCCTTTATGAAAATATTGATGTTGATTGCATCTCTTGGGATAATTGTAGGCAATGAATCTTTTAAATAAAGGAAAAAGTTTTGTCCTAGATGGGGGCAGAATTCTAGTTTGGCAGTGGAATTCTCAGTAATGGGAAGACGAGCTAGACTCCCTGTGGTGAATAAGTCAGACCGACTCTATCAAACTTGATTGTTTGCCTCCGTTAGTCATGATGTCTTCATAAACACTGCAAAAGAGTTGAGGAAGAGCTAAGAATGCAAAAATATCCAAATTTACATTGATGACTGAATTAATTAGGACACGACTAATTCAAAAATTCTGCTAACAAAAATAGGAGCCGGTGGGAAAGTAAATGAGCTCTCCTATCACAGAGGGAAACACTTTCAGATCTTCTCATCTTAAATTCAGTTTAAATGCAGCCAAAACATAGACCCGATTACTTTTCTTTGTGATCAGAGAGTGCTTTTGACTAATTCTGGCTTGGTTTCTAAGAAGATTTTGGTGCAATAATGAAGAATTGTTTTCCGAGAGATGCACAGGATGTACCCAAATAGCTTTGGTGCTAAATGGCTCAGACAGAAGGGTGAAGCACCTCCACTTGTCAGGTCAGAGTGGGAAGGAACAGTGAGCAACTGCTCACATTCTCTCACTGTACGCATGATGCAATACCCTCTTAAGGAGAAAGAAGGACAGGGAAGCACAGGGAGAGAGGAAGGGAGCAATTAGAGAAGAGAGAAGAAAGATAAAGGGATAGAAATTAAGAAGAAATTTGCTATGGACACTAAATATTAAGATGCTGTGCTATGAGAATATTCCCTCCCCAATTTTTAGGATGTTAGAAAACGATCCCTTTTTAAAGGAGAGAGAATCTTTCTGAAAAGCTAAAAACATCTCCCGAGAAATTGGCTACAACTTCCTTCACACACACACACACACACACACACACGCACACACACACAAGTTTGAGAGATACAAATAGTCACAGGAGGAATATTTTATGGAACAAAATATTTATTCTTGTTTCACTTATGAGGATATCAAGACAGAAAATTTTCTCTGGAGGAAATCATGCCTCTGAAAGATATTTTAAGATCAAAGTTTGCCTGACATATAAACCAACTCACTAACAATGAAAAATATGAAATTTTGTTTTGAAAGCCACTGATTTTTCTTTTTTCTTTTATCAATTTGGCCCTTTTGTCTCACAAAATATACGTGCAACTATAATAAAATGATCTTAAAACTTGAAACTTGTAATATGATCAGAGAATTCAAGCCCCACATGGAATACTAGGAACTTAGTTTCCTTGACATACTTCTGACAATTTTTTGAAACAATGAAATTTATCTCATACTAAATGCCATCAATCTTCCCATTTATATATACAATACATGCTAAATTTTTGAAAAAAAAAAACTTCTGAATAGTATAATATCTTTTTGTGGCTCAATTTCTTTTCAGTTGATGATGAGAAAATCAGAAATACATTATTCTTACTAACTTGAGCTGAATGAAAGTCTTCATTTAAAGTAACTTAATTATATACAGAAAGTATGTAATAAAAATAATGACCTCTATTATAAATCATAAGTAGCAATCAAAATAACTATCAAATCAGATAATAAGTTTGATTATGTGTAGAATTCCTCTTTCCTTAGGTATGTTATTACTCCCAGAACAAGATGGAAACAAAAGGACTTGGCTGGAAATAGGCTGTCTCTTGATCACATGCTTAGTGCAGTTCTCTGTGCCCAGTACGTTCTCAATAAATATTCAGTGATGATTATAATGAGTCTTCTGGAAAACTACAAAGTGCAGGTATGCACAGATTTCAGATTAGAAAAAAATTGGCCAGTGCAATTGATTGTATATAAAGAAAAAACTCGATATCCAATATCCATCACATAAACTGTGCACCCAGAAAAACACAACTGATCTATGCTTTTTTCTTTCAATTTTTTTTTTTTTGGCCACCCTACATACTAATGGAGATCCACTGGACACATGAATCACTTGATCAAATTATTGATGGGAGGGAAGAACAGCAACTCTGCTGCCAATATTTCTGGAAGGTGTACCTTGTTTCCTGAAGCAGGTCTTTGACTTCTAACTGTTCTTTTCCAAAGAATTGCCCTATGGAGACAGTACTTTGGAAGGTCTTGAGATTACTATTACTGTGCCAGACTTTAGTCCATTCTGAAGTTAGAGAACAAAGTTGCACATGCTGTAAGTATTTATGTTAAGGAAATAAATTCTGAATTTAAAAAATAATCAAGCATGAAACAGCTCTGATTATTTGCAGATTGTGATGGTATCTGGGAAAAGTTTAATATTAGGCCAACGGAAAAGTGGGCCGTTATTTTGTTCCATTGCCACAGCTTAACAACCGCACCTCTAGCAAATGTGAATCATAGCTCCCCAAAGGGGGAAGAAAAAGAGTAGATGGTTGGATTGTTCAGTATAGGAAACTGGAAGTCAATCTCGACTTTTAAATTTCATTCACCTATACTCTTCTACATCTAATCTGTGACCACGTTTTTTTCTACCATCTAAAAATATTTGAAATCTTCCCACTTCTCACTAGCCTGCTGCCACTTTCATTCCTTATGGAGAATATGCAATAAACATGTAACTGGCCACCTACACATGTCTTTAACCTCCTTAAATTCATTTGCCTCTCTGTGGTCTGAGTCATCTTTTTAAGTATATGGACATAGTCAACTTACTTATATAAGGCATTGTCGTAGGGACTTCACACATGTTTCTTTTTCCTCATTCGAGAGTCTCAAAAAATTCAATTTGATAAATGTAATCATACTAACTTCCTGTTGTTTCTGTAACAAATATGATCAACTTGCTGGCTTAAAGCATAAGAAATTTATTACCAGTGAGTTCTGGAGGCCAGAAGCCTGAAATGAGTCTACAGGGCTAATACAAAAGCATCAATAGCCTCCTTCCAGAGGTTCCAGGGGATAATCTATTCATTGCTTCTTTCAGCTTTTGGTGGGTATCGGAATTCCTTGTTTTGTGACTGCATCTGTCCAACTTCTGCTTCCATTGTCACACTGCCTTCTTCTCTTCTGTAACAAAACCTTCCTCTGCTTCCCTATTATAAGGACACTTGTGATTACAGTTAGGGCCTACCTTGATAATCCACATGATCTCTCCATCTCAGTATACTTAATTTAATTGCATTTTTTTTTCACCAGGTAAAGTACTACAGGTTCCAGAGATTAGGACCTGGATATCTTTGGGGAACTATTATTCAGCCTGGCACAATAGTTCTCTGTTTTCACATATGACAATAAAGTTTCAATGAGTTAGGTATCATACCCAAGTTTATACATCCAGGAAGAAGCAAAACTGATATTCAAACCCAAGTCTTTTTGATCCTAGAATTAATGTCCATGTATGATGAAGAAACTGGATGTAGTAAGCTTGAAGGAGAAAAATGGAAAAGAGACAAAGAGAGACATCATTATTACTTCCAAATATTTGAAAGAACCATCACATGATAAAATAGCTAATAATAGTTAATACATATTGAAGACTTATATATGTCAAGAGGTGTCATAAGCCCCTTTACAAGTATTAACTCATTTAACGTTTACAACTCCAATATAATTTCCATTATTAGTGGTTAAATTGATTTTTCAAAATGTTATAGCTAGTAACTGATGGATTGGTATTTGAACACTTGTTGTCTGGCTTCAGAGCCTGTGCTCTAAGCCTCCCTGAGACGTACTGATCTCATCCTATAAGTTCTGGCAGAAAGAATTTGAACAAATGGAAAAAAAGTAGGTAAAGACAAATATTTAGTTCAGTGTTAGAAGAACCATTAACAATTGGAGATGTTCAAAAATGAAATGGGCCTCATTTTGAGATAGAGCGGTCTCTGTCACTGGGAATAATATAAGGATTGATACTGCCTCGCCTACATATTGAAGCCAGTGATGATGAATTAAAGACAAGTTAGACTGATAATTTCAGTTACTTCCAACTTTATAAGCTACGGTTTTAGGATTTCATAACTTCAAAGGCTTATCATCAGTATGGAGCCATTGGTAGATGAATGGTAGTGTGCTTTAGGAAGATTAATCTAGCACAGGGCCATCATGAAAGTGAATAGAGAAAGGTTAGTTTAGGGAGAAATCATGTAGGAAATTATTTTAATATAGTTAATAGAGGACTTGAAACAGTGATGTGGGGATGAAAAGAAAGGGATTATAAATATAGTCAACTGATATTTGACAAAGGAGCAAAGACAATGCAATAGAGAACAGATAGTCTTTTCAACAAATTGTGCTGGAAAAACTAAATAGCCACATGTAAAAGCATGAATCTAGACAAAGATCTTATACCTTTCACAAAAAAATGACTCAAAATGGATCATAGACCTAAATGTAAAATGTGAGAATATAAAACTCTTAGAAAATAACAGGAGAAAGTATAAATGACAGTGAATATGACTTTTTAGATACCACACCAAAGACATAATCCATGAAAAAAAGTAATTGATAAAGTCAACTTTGTTACAATTAAAAACTTCTGCTCTGTAAAAGACCCTGTTAAGTGAATGAGAAGCCTCAGACTAGGAAAATACTTGCAAAAGACATCTCTAATAAAGGACTCTTATTCTAAATATACAAGGAACTCTTAAACCACAACAATGAGAAAACAAAGAACCCAATAAAAAAAATGAGCAACAGACCTGAACAGACAACTCACCAAAGAAAATATACAAATGGAAAGTATGCATATGAAAAGATTTTTGACAGAATAGGTCATTAGGCAATTGCAAATTCAAACAACAATGAGATATTACTTCACACCTATGCAAATAATCAAAATCCAAAACACTGACAACAGCAAATGCTGGTAAGTATGTGGAACAACAGGAACTCTCATTCATTGCTAGTGGGAATGCAAAATGGTATAGTCACTTTTGAAGACAGTTTGGCAGTTTCTTACAAAACTAAGTAATACTTTTACCACTAGATCCCACAGTCACACTCTTCGCTATTTACCCGTTAATTGAAAACTTATGTCCACATAAAAGCCTGCTCATGGATATTTATGGCAGCATTATTCATAATTGCTAAGACTAGGAAGTAACCAAGATGAACTTCAGAAGGTAAATGTATGTATAAACTCTGGTATATTCAGAAAATGAGATATTATTTAATGCTAAAAAAAATGAGCTATCAAGCCATGAAAAGACATTGAAGAAACTTAAATGCATATTACTAAGTGAAAGTAGCCAATCTGAAAAGATTACGTCATCGATATGACATTCTGTAAAAGGCAAAATTATGGAGACTATAAAACGATCAAGGGGGAAAGGGATGAATAGGTGCAGCACAGTGGATTTTGAGGGCAGTGAAACTTCTGTATGGTACTATGGTGAATATATGTCATTATATATTTATTAAAATCCATAGAATATATAACAGTAAGAATGAACCTTAATGTAATCTAAGGGACTTTGGGTGATAATGACGTGTCAATGTAGGTTTATTAATTATAATGAAAATAAATGTAAAAAAGAGATTCAAGTGAGACATTGAAGAAGCAAGATTCTGAGTTTTAATTTAGGCAAGAGAATGGAAATGGGGCAGTGATCTACATGAAAAGTCAGATGTTTACACCTTCTTCTAGACAGAATGGTGGTGTCATTGGTAAAAATAGAGGAGTCTGAAGTCAATACTTTTTTTAAGGAGGAAACTGTAACCTCAGTTTTGATCATAAAATTTAAGAAATAAGCAAGATATCTAAACGATTATTGTAGTTAAGGACTGGAACTTGAGAAGATGCCTAGGGTGACATGTAAAGTTTGGCAATTATTTAGATAGTAATTCTCTGAAACAATTAGCTTTCATTAAATAGATTTCATTTTACATGCCTTATCCCATTTAATTCTTGCATCAACCCTATAAAGTAATCATTGTCCCATTTCATAGATAAAGAGACTTAGACTAAGAGAGGCTAAATAACTTCCCCGAGTTCATATAAGTAAATTGGAGCATAAAACTATACGTCAATTTGTATACTGTCATAAGAGTAAGTACCAGCAGATTTCCGCCAAGATGGTTGAATAGGAACAGCTCTGGAGCACTGTTCCCAGTGAAAAAGATGCAGAAGGCGAGTGATCTCCCCATTTCCAACTGAGGTACCAGGTTCATTTCAATGGGACTGGTTGGACAGTGGGTGTAGACCAAAGAGGGAAAACTGAGGCAGGGCAGGGCACTGCCCAACCTGGGAAGTGCAACTGGACAGAGGATCAAAAACTTTACCCCCTCAGCACTCCAGTTCGGATACTGCACTTCTCCCATAGTCATTGCAATCCACAGTCCAGGAGAACACTGCCAGGCTGAAAAGTGCCACGAGTTACAAACACAGATTGGAGCAACAGCCCCAGGTGGCCTGGCACTGCAAGTTGTTGGCACAGATCTGGGCAGTTTTGACTGGCACCGAGAACACCTGGGGGACAGATCTACCTGTACCCCAGGAAGAGGGAGAGCTGAAAGCAGGGAGACAGGTGATATGGCTTGGCAGGCCCCACCCTCACAAAGACCAGCAAACTGAAGTCCTCTCGCTTGAGAGTTTCACAGCCAGCACATCAGTCTGAGCTCAACACAGGACGATGGAGCTCTGTAGGGGGAAGGGCATCTGCCATTGTGAAGGCTGGTCTAATCTCACCTGTGTGAGCAAAAGCCAGAGGAAGCCTACACAGCAGTCAGGTTGAGTCCGAGGCAGCCCAGCAGTGCCTCTGCAGGCAGACAAGGGACAGAATGCCTCCTCAAGTGACTACCTGACCCCTGAAAAATGCCTCAAACAGGCGAGCTCAGGTGGGTATCTTTCTGGGACAAAGCTACCAGAGGAAAGATCAGGCAGCAATCCTCCTCACTGCTCTGCACCCTCCGTGGATGATTCCCAGGCAAGTAAGGTCTGGAGTGGACCTCTAGCAGGCCTATAGCAGAGGGGCCTGACTGGTAGAAGGAAAACTAAAAAACAAAAAGACACAGCTTCAACATCAACAGAAAGGACATCTACTCAGAGACCCCATCCAAAATCACCAACTTCAAAGATCAAAGGTAGATAAACTCATGAAGATGGGAAGAAACCAGTGCAAAAAGGATGAAATCATCAAAGACCAGAATGCCTCTCCTCCTCCAAGGGATCACAACTCCTCACCAGCAAGTGAACAAAACAGGATGGAGAATGAGTTTGACAAATTGAAAGAAGCAGGCTTCAGAAGGTAGGTAATAACAAACTCCTCTGAGCTAAATGAACATGTTCTAACCCAATGTAAAGAAACTAAAAACCTTGAAAAAAGGTTAGATGAAATGCTAACTAGAATAACCAGCTTAAAGAAGAACATAAACAACTTGGTGGAGCTGAAAAACACAGCATGAAAACTTTGTGAAGCATACACAAGTTTCAACAGACGAATTGATCAAGCAGAAGGAAGGATATCAGAGATTGAAGATCAACTAATGAAATAAAATGAGAAGGCAAGAAAAGAGAACAAAGAGTGAAGAGAAAGGAACAAAGCCTCCAAGAAATACAAGATTATGTGAAAAGAACTAATCTACACTTGATTGGTGTACCTGAATGTAACAGGGAGAATGAATCCAA